>CAUYSK010004417.1:0-17199 GCA_963575035.1 Avahi laniger | reverse complement strand
GATCGCTCAAGGTCAGGAGTTCGAGACCAGCCTGAGCAAGAGCGAGACCCCGTCTCTACTAAAAATAGAAAGAAATTATCTGGACAACTAAATATATATATATATATATAGAGAGAGAGAAAAATTAGCCGGGTATGGTGGTGCATGCCTGTAGTCCCAGCTACTCGGGAGGCTGAGGCAGAAGGATCACTTGAGCCCAGGAGTTTCAGGTTGCTGTGAGCTAGGCTGACGCCATGACACTTACTCTAGCCTGGGCAACAAAGCGAGACTCTGTCTCAAAAAAAAAAAAAACAAAAAAAACCCAAAAAAATCTATAATTCCTTATAGGATTATTGAGAAGGTTAGAGTTAGTTTTAAAAATAGCTTAAATCCTTCCTCTCTTGAATACTTGTTTAGGTCCTCCTAGGTGCCTGGTATGCTCTGTGCTTTCCCATATATTATTTCATTTTATTATCCCAATAGCACTGTGAGGGAGGCATTATTACCCCCATTTTATGTGAGTAAACTGAGGCTCAGAGAGGGCCAGTCATTTCGCCAGAGTCACACAGCCAAGAAGCAGAGCCAGGACTTCCTTCTGTGGATGTGAGAGGTGACTGGGGGGAGTGCCATCTGGCCGAACACTGGCCCAGACTGCCTTGCAGGGGATGAGGGCCCTAGGGGAGCAGACTCTTCCATGAGACTCAAGTCACTGAGGCTGTAGCAGGAGTGACCATGTCAGCTGGGTCTCTGCCCTTAGAGAGCTCACAGTATGGAGGGAAAGCCAGCCGATAAACAAATACACAAATAGCTTGTGATCACAACCAGGTGACTCCCTGGCAGCGGGTGGAGAGGTGCTCCAGAGCCTCCTCTTTGTGGAAAGTGGCAAGAGCACTGGATGCAGAGTCAAAGGAGCTGATGCCTGTTAGGCTTTTGCCTCTACCACCTCCGGGCTGTGGGAACTCGGATAAGATGTGACTCCCCCTGCTTCAGCTTCCCCACCTGCAAAACAGGGATGGGAAGGATTTCTTTGCAGATTTGTTGGGAAGATTAAATGAGAAGTACTTGAAGATGTATAAAACTGATAGTGTTGACTGGGAACAGTGGCTCACGCCTGTAATCTTAGCACTTTGGGAGGCCAAGGCGGGAGGATAGCTTGAGGTCGGGAGTTTGAGACAAGCCTGGGCAACATAGTGAGACCCCATCTCTACAAAATATAGAAAAATTAGCAGGACGTGGTGGTGTGTACCTGTGGTCTCAGCTACTTAGGAGGCTGAGGGGAGAGGATTGCTTGAGCCCAGGAATTTGAGGTTGCAGTGAGCTATGATGACACCGCTGCACTTCAGCCTGGGAGACAGAGCGAGACCCTGTCTCGAAAAAAAAAATTTGTTATGGCGGTGGTCCACGAAAAACAAAACAAAATAAAACCCCTGCTAGTGTTAAGTAGTCAAAGCGTTTTGCGCAATCACCGGAGGTGGATGGTGCAGGCCCCCTCTCTCTCAGGCCTGGCTATGGCTATGCGAGGCCCTGGGGACCCCAGATTTATAAAATGTTGCAGCTGAAACTATCTTCCCCAGGGCCTGCCAAGGCAGTACTAAAGGTTCAAAACTATTCTCCGTGTTTCCCTAAATCAACACAGAACGGTTCATTTGCCTGTAAATAAAACAGCAGATTTCTTTGCTGTTGGCTGGAATTACACGCTCTCAGGACAGAACTTCTCTCATGCTGAACAGAAGTCGATTGGCAGCCCATGCATCTCTGATTAATACAAAAAACAGAGGCTGGGAAGGGGAACCAACTGCCTAGCAAGGGGACAATAGGTCAGAGGGATCTCAGGAGGCTTTGTGCTGGGGGTGCAGGGGAGGAAGTCCGGACCCCCTGTGGAGGACCCAGGACAGGGCTGTGGAGGGGAAGCCCAGGGCAAGAGTGCCGGGGAATCCTGAGCTGACAATGGCCTCATTAAGGAGTGGGTGCTGCCCGGGAAAAGCCCTCAGCTCGCCGGGTAAGGAAGTAGTTGACTGATCCTCTTCTCCCCCACTCCAGCCAATGGAGCAATTGTCCTCTGCTGGGAGGGAGCTGGGGCCACAGCCTGGGAACGGCTGGACACTTGCCCTTGGGGCCACCGATGTGGTCCTGGCTTCCCCGCCTGGCCCCAGAATGGCTCCTCTGTGCTGGAGGCTGAGAGTTCAGGCCCCAGTAGGGCTACCGGGTCCTAGTTCTTCCAGCTGGCAGTTTAGGGCAGGGATGTTCACACAGGGCTCTCTGAAAGGGCGCTCCACTTCCCCTCTGCCCCTTTCTGGGAAACCTGGGCTCAGCCCACTTCCCGTAGCTCCCCTCTGTTCAACTCCACCCCTGCTGCTTGGCCGATTGCTCCGCTTCTTGGGTCTCCACTGCCCAAGTGGGAGCTGAGCTAGAAGTGCTTCCCCCTGTGGGTGGCCCACCCGGGTGGTGTGGGCTCTGCCGTCAGGACGACTGGGGCTGTCTGGCACTTGCTGGGCAGAGGCTGGGGCTGCCAAACTCCTGCCATGTTTAGCACAGCCCTGCACGAGCAGGGATCGTCCTGCTCAAATGCTGATAGAGCCCCGTTGAGAAGCACTGATAGATCAATGCTTTGAGCGATCTGTTTCCAAATGATGTGGTGAGTGGGGACTCAACAGATAAACAGACTAAAGGGCAAGTGTGGGCAGGGCTGGTCCAGGGCCCAGAGCCCCACCCACCAGGCACTCCCCTGCCCCCGCGGCCCCTGCCCGGTGTGGACGTTCCCCAGGTCCTCACACTGCTGGCAGGGGTTCTCTGCAGCCGGTGGGCGCTATTTGGCCGTTCTGGGTGTTCTGTTAGCCGGGAGTCTACTCGGATTGGTTGGACTTCTGCCGAAATTGGGCCGTGTCTGTGCCGTACCAGTTGGCACTCCTTACCCCTCATGGTGTGTGCTTTTGTTTAATTCTAAGAGACATGATGGGCAGATGCGATTTGGGGATTAACTTCCTGTGACTGTGAATTGTCCTTGGCCTCCTGGGCCTACCTGGACCAAGCTGGCTGACTTGGCACACCCCACAGCCAGGAGAGGAGAGGGGTTCCCAAACCTAGTATTGCAAATATTGTGGGGCCGCCTGCGGAGATTCTGGTTCAACGCATCTCCCTCCCAGGCGACTTTGAGGCAGCGGAGTGCAGACCAGGGTGAGAAAGGCTGGCTCGGGCTGGGGCTGTGCCTGTTCCCTGTCTCGCCCCTATTTCCCTCCAGGGCCCTGCTGCTGGGTCTTCTGCAGGCTGAAATGAGAACTCTCTCCTTCTGGAAGCTCCACACATCCTGGAATTCCCTCCTCTGTCCTGTCCTATTCCCTGTCCCCCTCTGCCTGGGGTCCTCGTTGGGTTCATGTCCATTTTATCTGCCCCAGCACCCAGCTCAAGGCTGTGACTAATAATGGTGTTAACAGACATTTGTGTGTTGGGCCCTGCTCTGAGTGCCTTATCATCTCATTTAACCCTCTTGACAATGCCATGAGACACCTGCCATTTACAGATGAGAATCAGAGGTAATTGAGTAACCTGCCCAAGGTCACACAGTGGGGGTGTCCTGATCTGACCCTTCTCTCTCACACTGAGCACAGGGAGGGCAGCCAGCCCGTGCTCTGTCTGGGTGAATCGCCCCTGGGTGAGTTGGGCGTGGTGCTGTTATCAGTATTATCAATGAGAACCCGAGTCTTAAGACCACCAAGAGGCTCGTGCTTAAGGAAAGATCCCATGGATCTGAGAACTGCTGGGGTCCTGGGGAGGATACTTCATCTTTACGGGGTGTTTGGGAGTCACAGCTGCTCTCTTGTTTCATCCTTCCAGCAACCAGGGAGGCATGCATGGACAGTCCCCATTTCACAAATGAGGAAACTGAGGCTCAGAGAAGTTGACTTACTCAAGGTCTCTCAGGCAGCAAATGATGGAGGTGGATTTGAACAAAGCTCTGACTCGCCCGATATCCCACGATTTTCCTGTTGCCCCATGAGTCAAGATTGTGCCAAAGTCAAGAAAACTAAAAACGCCTGAGATTTGCCACTCCCCAACCCTCCCTGGGGGGCTCTGAGGCCAGCTCAGGGTCCGATGGAGACAAAGAGGCCTGTGCCCTGTTGACCTAGTTCTGTGGCCAGGCTGCTTGGGGTCAGGGAAGGGTGCATTCTTCCCTCAGCTCACATTACCCAGCCTCTGGCTTCCTGGAATTTTTGCGCAAATTCCAAATCACTTGGCAATAAGTTCTCTTCCCCACGCTGTCTGCAAACGGGAATGAGCACCCTTCAACTTCCAGACCACACACTTTCACACCCTTTTCTACTTTAAACTGGTGCCAGGGCCCTACTGGGGGAAAGCAGATCTGATAGGAAACCAGGAGTCAGAGTGTGGGCAGAAGAGCCAGACGGGCAGACAGGAGTTGGGTAACACCGTCCTGGCCACGCTCATCTCAGAGAAAGGACCTTGGACCCAGTGTGAGTCCCTGGCCTGCCACTTCTTGTGCCACCGCGGGGTTGCATTTCCCCTTTCTGGGTCCCAATTTCTCCACCTCCTAGAGGAAAATGATAATGCCATCCTGGTGAGAGCATCAGGTGAGATTATGTGTGTGAAGAGGTTTTATCGCTGTAATTATTTGACTACCTGGAGGTCAAGTGTGTCTGGCAGTGTTGTTTGGTGGAATCTCTGCGATGATGGAGAGGTTTCATATCTGTGCTCCCCACACGTAGCTACTGAGCACTCGAAATGTGCCTAGTGCTACTGAGGAACCGGATTTTAAATTTGTTTAGTGAGGCGAAACTCACATAACATAAAATTAACCATCTAAAAGTGAACAATTCAACGGCATTTAGTATATTCACAATGTTATGCAAGCGTCACTTCTATCTAGTTGTAAAGCATTTTTGTCAGCCCCCAAAGAAACCCTGGGCATATTAAGCAGTTGTTCTCTATCCCCCGCTTCCCCCAGCCCTTGGCAGCCACCACAATAGTTTCTGTCTCTCTGGCTTTGTCTATTCTGGGCATTTCACATAAATGCAGTCATACAGTATATGACCTTTTGTGTCTGACTTTTTTCACTTAACATAATGTTTTCTAGGTTCTTCCATATTGTAGCAAGCATTCCCCACCCCTCCTTTTTTTTTTCTTAGAGACAGGGTCTCACTTGGTTGCCCAGGCTGGAGTGCAGTGGCGTCATAGCTCACTATAACTTTCAATTCCTGGACTCAAGCAATCTTCTCGCCTCAGCCTCCTAGGTAGCTGGGACTACAGGCACACACCACCATGCCCAGATAATTTTTAAATTTTGTTTTATAGAGATGGGGTCTCACTATGTTGCTCGGGCTAGTCTCGAACTCTTGGCCTCAAGTAATTCTCTCACCTCAGCCTCCCAAAATTCTGGGATTACAGACATGAGCCACCGCACCTGGCCATGCATTCCTTTTTAATTGCTTCATTTTAGTTCATTTTAATTAATTTAAGTTTAAATAACCACATGTGGCTGGTGGCTAGTGTGCCGGACAACCAGGAAGCTTTGGCACCTTCTGGGCAGTGAGGCCTCCCAGCGTCTGCTGGTACCTGAGGGAACCCCATGGGAGGGTAGAAGGAGCCAGAGAACGGATGACTGAGAAGGGTGTCCCAGTTCCCCAAAGCAGCCCAAAGCTTTGGCCAATGGCTGACACGCATCTAGCACGTTCTGGGGCCACGTGCACTGTATATGTTAACTCACTGAATCCTCGCAGCCACCCTTTGCCGTAGGTCTGTCCTGCCGTCATCCCTGATCTAGAGAGCGGGAGACGGTGGCCCAGAGTGATGGGGTAACTCGCTCAAGGTCACACAGCTGGTAGGTGGGGAGAGGAGGGTCTGCGAACCTTCTGAGGCCCGCGAGCTTCACCATTGGGCTACGCGGTCTCTGCAGCCCGATCCCGGAGCTGGCCGGGGAAGGAAGACCAGGACCCCAGCGGCACACACACAGCGCACGGCTTGAGGAGGCGCTTTCCGGTTGCATCTCATGCCAGCCTTTCTGAACGAAGGGCTCCCTGGGACCTGGGTGCCTCTCTGAGTCAGGGAGGGGTGGCCGATGGGACCCCCGGAGCAGGATTAGGAGGAGCGCCCATCGATTCCCCGTGGTTCGTCAATGAGTAACCTGGCCTGTCCGGCTCCCGGTGCCCTCTGTAGGTCCCCACTATTAATTGATCTGGGAAGGGGACTCGGTTAATTGCCGACCCAGAGTAAACAGCGCTGGTTAAAACGGGGCTGATAGCAGATAGCTTTCCTTGGCTGTGCTGCCCTTTGCCCTTGGGGAAGGGGCAGTGGCAAGGGGCCAGGAGGGCAGAGGGGACGGGGTGGTCCTAGGAGTGTCCCTGCAGTGGGGGAGGGAAGGCGGGCTCCTTGGGGCCCCAGGGAATCAGTCTGTGTGTCCTTCTGGGAGCAGCGTCCTCGCTGGGCTCCCTGTTGCTGTGCCCTGCCAGAGGGATGGGGGAAGGACTGACATCCAGCTCTCCTCATCCCTCCCTCCGTCCGTCTGTCTGTCCATCTCTTCATCCTCCTTTCAACATCCTTCCATCCCTCCGTTTTTCCATTCACCCATTCTCCCCTTTTATCCATTCATGCATTTCTCTCTCGTCCCTCTCTGCTCCAATTCATTCATTCTTCTCTTATTTATTCATCTGAAAGTCCATCCCTCCCTGGTTCTTCCCTCCCTTTCTACCTCTGCCCACCCCGCCACGCATTCCTCTTCCTGTCTTCCTGCCCCTATGTGGTGACCACGCTTCTCTAGAAAGCTAGGGAAGGGGGAGGTGGGCGTCCTCTGGTCCCTCAGTGGTGACCAAGCCCAGCCATGGTGCTCTGAGTCTGGACCCTCGCAGCCCTGGCGGAGCTGCCTGCCCCTCTTCAGACATGCTGGCCACTCGCTCAAGGTCAGATGCAGTCCCACAGTCCCTGAGGGAAGGATAAAACCTTGCTCTTTCAACCCGGGGACTATATAGCTTATTGTCCAAACAGGGACACTTTGGAGAGTGAAAGCTGTGCTGTTAACACTAGGAGTTACCTCACCTGGGCAAGAGGAGTAGCCCGGGACATCCAGGGCAAAGAGGGACATTGTGGCCTCCTTCAGCCCCGGCCTTGGGAGGGCCCGTGACTCAGGCAACCTTTCTTTCCCAGAGCTGAGCAGGATTTCGGGGTTGACCCTGTGAGTAGAAATACACAACATCAACCCCTTGGTCCGAGTTTGGTGTCTGACTCCCTCTGGGATCCCAAAGCCCATGCTCCGGTATGACGTGGAATAGTCCCTAAAGGGCTTTCCAGAAGTTATCTCATCCGACAACGCTGTGCGGAGGGCAGTGTAGAGATTGTCACACTCCGTACAGATGGGAACGCTGAGTGGGAAGGGATTTGCTAAAGCCTCACAGCTGGAGAGATCCCTAAGCCCACCCTCAGGTTACTAAGTAAAATAATATAAAAGAAAATCAGATCTACAACGCCATTTTCAAGTCCCAAACATGTGTCTGTTCTACAGAGGGGACACTGAGGCAGGAGTGGGGAGGTGACTTCCTAGTTGTAGCCCATGGGCTGTGCAGGGATCTTGCTTTTGTCTAGCGAGGTGAGACAGCTCAACCCCAGGACAGGCTCTGGCCCAAGGACTCCAAGAACTAGCAACAGTGACAGCGGCTGCCATTTACTGAGCCACTGTTAAGTACTGGACCCTGTCCCAGTGCTTCACATATTTTGCGGTGGCTCAGCCAGTTCAGGTGGGAGAGGAAGGTGGCGGCTGGAGAGCAGCCCAATTTGCAAACCTGTCCTCCTGCTCCGCACCCTCCTGTGGAGCTGTCAGGTTGGTGTGGGGGGCAGAGTGTGTTCTGACCAGGCCCTGCCACCTCCCGTCAACCCCTAACCCCTGCGGCTGGGAGTTAAGATAGCGCTGGCCCATCAATCAAGGCTGCCTGGCAGGGAGGGCTGGGGGTGGGGTGAGACAACACTGCATCCCAGGTGGAGATAAGCCCCCTCCTCCGGTCCCCTCGGGGGCTGGGCCAGTGGAGGTTGCTGGGAAGTTTGGCCCAGGTGCGGTTCCCAGGTACCTGGATCGGGTGGGTGGGGCCTGTGGCGGGCGCTGGGGCAGCCGCGCGGGCTGGGAGGGCAGCAGGCAGGCTGGGATGAGAGGAGCCGGGAGGCCTGGGCTCTGGCCTCAGTGCCCTTGCAGTTGCCTGTGTCCTTAGCTAACTCACCGCGCCTCTCTTGGCCTCTGTTTCTACATCTGAAAAAAATGGGCAGGGGAGACAGGGATTGGACTCGATGACACGAAGGACGCTTACACTTTAAAGGTGCTCGGTGACCAGCACTGGGGTAGGTGAGGGGCGGACTCACCTGTCGGCAGGGAGAGGAACAGAGGGTGTGTGTGGACAGAGGTGCCCCCTGACTAAGGGACAATGGGCTGGATTGGATTTGTCCCAGCACCTGTCTTAGTCACCCTCCCAGGAGAGCAAATGGATGGTGGCGGTGCGAGGGCCTGGGGGGACAGGGCAGGGAATGGGCCCTGGAGACACTGCGCACTTCAGGAGACCATGCCACACACTGGCTAAGCACCAAGGCACTGGAGTCGTGGCGTTTAATTCAAATCTCACCTCTGCTACTGCCCTGTGTAATCTCTCGTGGGTTACTCAACCTCTGGCACCTCAGTTTCCCCATCTGTACAGGGGGCATGATGACAGCCTCTACCATGTCATTTTTGGGAGGAGTTGCTAGGAAGATGAATGTAGAGTGCTTAGCTCGATGCCTGGCAGGTGGCAAGTGCTCAGTGAATATTAGTTCTTCCTTCTTTCCTGTTCAGTGCACATTCTCCGTGACCACAGCTGTGGCAGAGACGGGGCAGCACAGCCTCAGCAATTGCCGCCCAAGGATGCCGGTTATACCATGTGTTATAGTTTCATAACCAATAAGCAACACATTTAAAATGATCAACATTTACGATCTCACAATCATACAATAAATAATTATAATAAATAATAAAGAATTCTGTGGATCGGGAATTCAAGTGTCTTAGCTGGGTGGTTCTGACGCAGGGTCTCTCCTGCGGTCGACGTCAAGTATTGGTCGGGGCTGTCGGGTCCCAGAGCCTGGCCATTCCCACCACACCAAGCACTTCTCAGCTTCTGTCACAGCCAAGCCAGCCTTGGCTTGGAAGCCACTCGGGACCAGCTGGGGTAAGGGACCTCCTTGGCCGTTGGATTAAAAGTAATGCACGAGGCACAGGGCACGGGCAGAGCAGGGACTCTCAGAGCCACACACACCTGGGTTCAAGTTCTGACTCCACCATTTGCTTTGTGCCTCAGTTTCCTCATCTGTGTGTTAGAAGCAATATGACCCACCGGCAGGATGGCTGCAAGGATTAGACGAGGTATGTATGCAGTAGGTGTGCAGTGCTGGCTGTTATGATGAGATGGGCAGGTGGCTCGCAAGCTGGGCCGATAGAGGGCTGCCCTCCTTCTGAGTAGAATGTTCTCTTGCTGGAAGCAATGTCCCCCTTCCTGGTCTGGGGACCCCAATCCAGACCTTGCTCAGCAAAGACAGAACATCTGAGGCATGCAGCTGCTTTGCCAGCCCTGTGAGCAGGCTGAGGCCAGGCCCGCACCCCTCAGCGCAGGAGCCCCTCACTGCAGCAGGACTCAGACCAGGCTACCAACTCCCCCCAGCCCTCCCCACCTGCCTCTTCATGGGCTCAGGGGATCCGGGCTGGGAGCTCCCGGCAGCCCTTCCCTTCTGCCTTCCCAGCGCCTTCCTGCATCTGCAGCCCGGAGGGATCTGTGGGCACTTGTCTGCTTCCACCAGCAGAGGGAGCAGGTGCTGTGTCTGGGAACACTGGAGGCTCCAGGTGAGGAGACCGCCTGGCAGGGGGTGCTCTTGTCCTGGACTCAGCCCAGAGGCTGGCTGGACTGGGTGGCTTGGAGCAGAGCTGGCAACGGTGAGGGCTGCATCCTAGACCTCCCCCCACCAAAAGACCAGTCTCAATTCCTTAGAGACCTGGACAAGGAGGAGAAGGGATGGAGTTTCCTGGGCCCAAGATCTCAGATGTCACCTCTGCCTTGCCTGTGATCTAGAGGAGGAACAGAAGTCATCACGTTCTACTCCAGGATCCATTCTGCAAAGTCCTTGAGTGCCTACTGTGTGCCAGGCATACAGAGGAGAAGAGAGCAGGTGCTAGTGGATTCAGTGTGTACGGGAAGTAAACAGGAGGCTGAGATAGGCAGTACCTGGGGACCCCTACTCGCTCACCTAGTTTACCAGGTGGGATGGGACGGAGCGAGCCTGTGAATGGGAACTGCCTCCTCTGCAAGCCCTTCTCAGCCGTGGGCTCTTACTGTCACCAGAAATCACCCTGCATCCCCATAAGGACCTCACAGTGAGAGCAGGGAGGGGTTAGCCCACCAGACACCTGCGGGATCGTCGTGGAGCAAACCCGCTGGAGGCCCTGGCTCCTGGCCTGGCTCAGCCACTCACCAACTGTGTCACTTCATCTTTCTGTTTTGGCATCCGCAAAGCAGTGATAAGGATTCCTACACAGTGCGAGGACTGTGATGTGTTAATCCTGGCTCTGCCCTTGCCAGCGTGAGGCCTTAAACAGACGTGTATTGGTTTCTATTGCTGCTGTAACAAATGACCACAAGTTCAGCGGTTTAAAACAACACAGATTTATTACCTCACAGTTTCCACGGGTTGGGAGTCCAGGCACAGGTTAGCTGGGTCCTCTGCTCAGGGTCTCACAAAGCTACAATCCAGGTGTTGGAGGGGGCAGGTAGGGTCATCTGAGCCTTGGGGTCTTCTTCCAAACTCACGTGGTTTCGGCAGAATTAATTTCCTGGCAGCTGTAATTTTGTGGAGGCTGCATCTTCAAGGCCAGCTGGAGAGATCTCTCTGGAGCATCACCGTCTTTAAAAGGGCCCACGTGGTTAGGCCACACCGCCCAGGGTAACCTCTCTTCTGATTAACTCAAAGTCAATGGATTGTAATATCCCATTTCACCCCCTGGTCCTGCCCACACCCAGGGAGAGGGGATTGTGCAGGGATGTACATACCAGGGGGCCGGAATCTTGGAGGCCACCTTAGAATGATCGATATGACAAAATTATGTTCACTAATAATCAGTAATTATTTTCATAACTTGTTCTTTAGTTTTGAAACAAACATAAAGGAAATTTCAATTTTAAAGATATTGTTCAAATTCAGTAAAATATTTCATGTTTAAACAAAAGTCACAGCTGGGTATGGTGGCTCACTCCTGTAGTCTCAGCACTTTGGGAGGCCGAGGCGGGAAGATCTCTTGAGGCTGGGAGTTCAAGACCAGCCTGGGTGACAGAGCGAGACCCGTGTCTTAAAAAAACAAAACGAAATTAAAAGTTGCACTTATCAGGCAAAAACATTCTATTTCTCAGTTCTTACTCTACATCCCAGTTCTGCCACATGCTTTTTTTTCTCTCCTTCTGGATCTTCTATTAAATGTATGATGAACCTTCTCTATCTTTATGTCTTTTATGTTCGCTTCTATATTTTCTGTCTTTAATCTCTTTGTGTTACATTCTGAATAATTTCTTCAGACTTAACTTCCAGTTCACTAATTCTCTCTTCAGCTATATCTAATCTGCTATTAACCCCATCCCTTTAGATCCCAATTTCATTTTTTTTTCAGAGCTAGAATTTCTATTCAGTTCTTTTTCAAGTCTGCTATGTCATTTTTTATAGTCTCTAGTTCCCTGTCAATTTTTTTAAGCTTAGAATTTTATTTTTTTGAACACAGTCAGCATAGTTGTTTTTAGTTTGTGTTTAATAATACTACTATTTTATGTATTTTTGGGTCTCTCTGTTGTCTATCGTTTTTTTTATTCTAGTCATGAATTGTAGAATAATATCCTGAAGCCTCGGATTCAAAATCCAGAGAGTATTTTTATTTGCTTCAGCCAAATGCTTGGGAGTGTTAGCATTCAGAGACTGTCACAATTCAATTTCAAGACTAGCTATTTCCTGGTGAGAAACCAGGGTGTAAGTCTGTGTGAGGGCTCATTTATATTAGGTTCCTTCCCCGCCTGCCCTGCACCCCATCCAGGGTGTGTAGCCTCAGTTTTGTGCAGAGCATGGGTTTTCAGCATTCCCACCTTCAACAAGCTCTGGGTTTTCGCCTCTTCCCTTTCAGCCCTCAGAGGGATTCCCAAACCACAGCCCTGCTCCGGTGTTTGTTTCTCCCAGGCAAGCAAATGTCGTTTGGACAAAAGCAACTTCGTAGGCTGGACTTATCTGTCTGGATTCTTGTCTTCTCCCAGGTCTTAGCCTAGTAGTTCCTCAGTAGTATGTAATCTTTGGTGTTTTCACGATGTTTTTCTAATTTTTTGAATCACTTCCCTTTCATTGTCCTCAGTGGAAAACTGGCCTGAATTACCAGGAATACCACAACCAAAAGCTTACACAAAGAATGAGTGACAGTGACTTTACTCCTAGAGAAATAGCAACCATGGCCTTAGTCTCTAAGGGGGGCTTTGCTGCCTTCCTGGGCTTATTTTCATCACAAAAATTCCCCATATTGACCAAGATCACACCTGCCTTAGTCAGCAAGATGGGTAGTGCCGTCCCCATATAGTTATTCTCTCAGCCCAAATTCTTCTCTTGCAATAGCCCAGGGGTCAGAGATTTGGTTTCAGTGCTGGTTTGCCACTTACTCGTTCCTTGCCCTGGAGGAGAAAGTTACTTCCCTTTTTAGGTCTTTGGTTTTCTAAATAGTTTATCTGCAACGCTGGGATTAAGAATCAGTCTCTCTAAGAGAGTACCTGTGAACATCCCCATCATGCTGCTTGACACACAGAGATGCTCAGAATGTGTTTGATGAATATTAGCATGAACCAGGTACTTGACTATCTCGATTTAGTTTCAAATACTAGGAAATCCCCCAAATAACAGTAGCTTTCAACACAGAGTTTGTTTCTCCCTCTCTCTCATGTCCCCGACATCTGAAGGCAGGGAGTCCAGGGCTGGGGGCGCCTCCACTTGCCAGGGCCTCAGACGCCGGCCACCTTGCTGCCCCTCCATCCTTAGCGCTGCTCTAGCTGCACCTGTGCTTTGGGCAGGGGAGGAGGGAGGACAGGAAGAGGGCACACCCTCCCACTCAAGGGCCAGACCTTGTATGCCACTGGCATGGAGCTGCCAGGGAAGTGGGGAAATGGAACCTTTGAGCCGGATGGCCCTGGGCTGTTTGTGGAATTCTTTTTCTGAGGAAGACAAGGAAAAGGGGAATTTGTAGGCAACTGGCAGTTTCTGCCACCCTGACCTTGACTGAGTCACTTTTCCTCATTGGACTTCAGTTTATCATCTATAGAAATTGAGGGAGGCACTATTGGCAGTTTGGGTGGCACAGTTCTTCACCGTGCAGAACTATCCTGTGCCTTCTAGTATGTTTAGCACCCCTGGGCCCTGCCTAATTTTAGAGACAGGATCTCACTCTGTCACCCTAGAGAGTCGGCGTCTGAGGCCCTGGCAAGTGGAGGCACCCCCAGCCCTGGACTCCCTGCCTTCAGATGTCGGGGACATGAGAGAGAGGGAGAAATAAACTCTCTGTTGAAAACTATTGTTATTTGGGGGATTTTCTAGTATTTGAAACTAAATCGATCACAGCTCACTGCGGCCTTGAACTCCTGGGCTTAAGGGGTCCTCCTTGCCTCAGGCTCCCAAGTATCTAGGACTGCAGGCACCTGCCACCATGCCTGGCTAATTTTAAAATTTTTTGCAGTTACCCTGGGTCTTACTGTGTTGCCCAGGCTGGTCTTGAACTCCTGGCCTCAAGCAATCCTCCTGCCTCAGCTTCCCTAAGTGCTGGGATTACAGGCGTGCGCCACCGTGCCTTGTGGCCCTGCCTATTAAATGCCAGTAGCATTCCTAGGCATCCTGACATCAAAACAACCCCATTCTTTTCTAATTGCCCCTAGGGGACAATACTACTCTCTGTCGAGAACCCCGGGACAAGATGGTTCTAAAGTCCTCTGAACAGTGACATTCTGTGAGCCTGTGGTTCTATAATGCTTGGGTCTCAGCAACTGCATCTGTCAAGTGCGCAAGGGAAGGGGAGAGGCCGGGAATGCAGATGTCTGCCTCTTCGGCTCTCCCTGCCTTTGAGGGAGAAAGGAATCATTATGCAGCTGGAATCAAGATCACTGGCCTCCAGGTGGTCAGAGAAGGAGAAAGGACAGAAGGATAGAAGGGGCCAGGACAGAACTTTCCAAGGAGTGAGAGCCCAGAACACCCCGTCCCAGCAGGGGCCCACTGCCCCTCCCCAAGCCCCTTCCCCGTGTCCCTGGTGTGAGGGATGGAGCGACAGCCATCTCCTGAGACGCTGGCACGCTGGCCTTCATCTGTCACGATGCCCTTATTAGTGGCTCCCACATCCATTGGCGGGACCTCATAAGTGGGGCCTGCCTGACCTTTGGGGCAGCAGATGCCAAGTCTGGCAGGGATGATGAAAGAACCCCGGGACCAGGAGGCCTCAGGACTGGGCTGGTGCCCAGGGCTCTGCCTTCTCTCCTGCAGGCTCTCAGCCCCTTCCTGTCCGTGGTCCTCGCCGCGGTGGGGGCAATTAGTGGATCATGTTGTACTCACCCCAGTGGGTTCTTGTGGAGCCAGAGAGGAGGAGGTGGGTTCATGCTGCCTGGATGCCAGGCAGGTTCCCACACTTACTGACTTGTGTGACTCTGGACAGGCTGCTCAACCTTTCTGTCTCGTTTGTTCTCTCATCTGCAAAGTGGAGATATAACAGCTCAGGTCTCAGCATTGCTTTGAGGCAATCTGGGTAGAGTACGGAGAAGAGTGCATGCATACAGTAGGCGCTCAGTAAGTGGTAGTCCTTGCTATTCTGGGTGGAGCCCCACCTCTCTCTTTGTCCCTGGTCCCGGCGATCCTGGTGCATACACTGTGGCTTGCAAAGCGGTTTGCTGCAGGTTCCACAGTCAGCCAGCGCGGACAGGGGCCTGCCCGCCTCCAAGCACAAGCTTTCCGCCACCCTGCAGCGAAGAGAGGGGTTCCCTGTAAGGAAGGAGCAGCCTCAGCATGCACCCTGAGCCCCCAGCTGCCTCAGCGGAGTTCACCGTGCAGCTCAGAGAGCCCCTCCCTGCAGACACGGGTGCAGACGCCAGCTTGCGCGCACTCCTACAGTGCCGTCTTCATCTTCGGCTGTACCGTGGGACGTGTGCTGGGAGCCCTAGAGTAGCATTGGCCCAACTGGAAGTGAGATGCCCTTAGAAGCTGCCCAGGTCTCAGGGAGGGAGGTCTTGAGGGGCCCATGAGTGGCTCCCTGAGTCAGCCAGCAGCTCAGCAGCCTGCCCTGCTCCACGCTGGGGAAGGTCGCACACAGCGTGAATGGCGCGGGTCTCAAGGGCCACGGCGAGGCAAACGGAGCCACCGTTGGGGCCCCTCGCTTCCCCCGACAGGATCCACCCCTGCCTGTCCACGGCTCACTGGCTGCTAGATGTGGAGAGGGAGAGTGAGGACCGTGGTGGGGACAGAGGGGCTTCTGGCGGATGTGCTGGGTCTGAGGTCAGAAGACCCACGTGCCAGTCCCGGTTTTGGCATCATTATTACGGAGTACAGTATTTAAGCTGACATAATATTCATGGCGCTCTCACTACAGATGCCAGTGAATAATCAATATGAATTAATAATAGCTATTTTTTAAGTGCTCACCATGTGCCAGGCATTGTGCCAAGTGCTATGAACTGTCTCCTTTAATCCTCTCGGGAATCTTATGAGGAATCTCCCCCTCTCAAAGAGGAAACTGCACTGTGACAGCTGGTGACCTGTCACAGTCACGCAGCAGGCAAAGGGGGAAGGCTGGGACTGGATCCCGGGCCGTCTGCTTCACAGGCCACCCTCCGTGCCGTGGACACACACGCCATCTATTCTCCGTGAACCCCTCCACCTCTCCGAACTTACTTTTGCTCATCAGCAAAATGGTTTTAAATACTTTTATCCTGGTCACGTCACAGGGTAGCAGTTATAATCAGCTGAATGAGGGATGCCACGGGTGTTCGTAAGTTCATTCGTTATCTAATCAATGATGAGTTACGGAGCCCCATCTTGTGCCGGCCCCATGCTAGGGCCCAGAGGTACGGCAGGGAACAGGACAGGCAAGGTCCCTGCTCTCGGGGGATCCAAACTCTAGTGCGAGGGTGGGGAGATGTACGAGCAACAAGTCAATGAATAAACAATATGGTGTTTCTTTCTCAGAGTGCTCAGCGCTCAGAATAAGATAAGAGGGTGAAGGAGCTCAATCTACAGCAGACGGACTGGCAGAGAGGCAGTCTGAGTGGTCACACTTGGAATTGAAGCGTTTGGATCTCATTATCAGGGCAACGGAGCCGGGTTGTGTTGCAGTAAACTAGACCAATGGTGGCATAAACAAATAGAAGTTTATTTTTCTGACTCGAAAAGAAGACTGGAGCCAGATGGCCATTGCTACTGGCTTGGTGGCTTGACTGTGTTTGGGCTGACATTTCTGTGGCTCTCTGCGCTCTCCTCCTCCTGCTGTAAGTGGCTAGGGCAGCTTTAGGCGTCACATCTACGTACGAGGCAGATTCCGCTGTCTTCTCCTTAATCAGGACTGCTCTTAGCTGCAAGGGAGGCTGGGAAAGGGAGCCAAGTACAGGAATGAACTTTTCTGGCCCCAGGGTAGAGACAGGAAGGAGAGCTAGGCTGGAGGGTGGGAGCGGGCGAACCTCGGCATCTGCCGCACCAGCGTGTCTCAGACTTTCAGGACGCAGGATGCGTTGGTCTGAGATTCTATGTTTTAGACACGCTCGCAGCAGATGCCGATGGGACAACACAGGTGATGCCACTGGGCAGTTTTAAGAAAGTGCTCACCTGCTTTCTGTGGTTCTGGGGAGAGTCCAGTGTAGGGGGCTGGGGGGGCACCAGGAAACCAGTTAAGAGACCAGAAATCACTTGGTCACTTGGGTTAGGGTGGTGGCAAGGGAGACGGGGCTGGTGGTTGGGTTTTAAAAAATATATTTTTTAACTTTTTAATTTTTAACATCATAAAATATACTAACATAACATTTACTTTTTTTTTTTTTTTTTTTTTGAGACAGAGTCTCACTTTGCTGCCCTGGCTAGAGTGAGTGCCATGGCCTCAGCCTAGCTCACAGCAACCTCAGACTCCTGGGCTCAAGCAATCCTACTGCCTCAGCCTCCCAAGTAGCTGGGACTACG
>CAUYSK010004415.1:0-10587 GCA_963575035.1 Avahi laniger | reverse complement strand
CTTTTCCATTGACACTAGAAAAAAGTTTGTCATTTTGAGTCAAATTGCTGTTAAGCTCCTCAACTGAGCTCAGTGAAATTTTTAAATCATCCTCTGGTGTCCCAGAAAAACTTATTTATAATTATAATGTTTTAAAAAAATGCTGCTTTTATACAGTTTTCATAGAGTTTTTGCATATGCTCTTATTATTTTCATTTGCTCCCTCAACAACTCTCCTTGGTAGACAGGGAAGGTATTATTATTGCACTTTTTTTTTTTTTTGAGGCAGAGTCTCACTGTGTTGCCTGGGCTAGAGTGCCGTGGCGTCATCCTAGCTCACAGCAACCTCAAACTCCTGGGCTCAAGTGATCCTCCTGCCTCAGCCTCCTGAGTAGCTGGGACTACAAGCATGCGCCACCATGTCCGGCTAATTTTTTCTATATATTTTTAGCTGTCCAATTAATTTCTTTCTAATTTTAGTAGAAATGGGGTCTCGCTCTTGCTCAGGCTGGTTTTGAACTCCTGAGCTCAAACAATCCACCCTCCTCGGCCTCCCAGAGAGCTAGGATTACAGGCGTGAGCCCGGCCAATTGTACTTTTTTTATAGTTGAGGAAAATGAGGCTGAGAGAGATCACACAGCAGAACAACCCCAGAAATGGGACAAGAATCAAGATTGTTTCCCTCTTCATGAAATGCTTTAAACTCTTATATCCAATTTTCAGCTGTGCATTTTTATTTGGATGTCCCACCCTCAGGCTCTTAGATTCAACTCGTCCCTGGATCCCATTACAGTTAGTTACAGTGCCTTCTCATACAATCACCAAATAAGAAACCCGGGAGGTCTTCTGGATCCTTCTTTCTCTACCCACACTTGCAATCAATAAGTCTTGCTGATTTTCCTGAACCTCCTCCACACCCTGTTACAGGTGCTCCTTAACTTATAAGGGGGATATGTCCTGCAAAGCCTATTCTAAGTTGAAAATATGGTAAGTCGAAAATGCATTTAATATCCCAACAAATCCATTATAAAGTTAAAAAAAATCGTAGGTTGAACTATCATATGTCCAGATGCTCCTCAACTTACAACAGGGTTCCATCCTAGTAAACCCACTGTAAAGTCAAAAAATTTTAAGTTGAACCATTGTAAGTCTGGACTGTCTGTGTACTCTTCATTAGTTTGCTAGGGCTGCCATAGTGAAGTACCACAGATTGGAGCTTCAACAACATTAATTTATTCTCTCACAGTTCTAGGGTTTGGAAGTCCAAGATCAAGGTGCCGGTAGTGTTGGTTTCTTCTGAGACCTCTCTCCTGGGCTTGTAGATGGCTGAACTCTCCCTGTGTCCTCACATGGTCTTCTCTCTGTACCTCTTTGCCTTAATTTCCTCTTCTTCTACAGACACAGCCATACTGGATAAGGGCCCAACCTAACGACCTCATTTTAAGGCCCTATCTCCAAATGTGGTCACATTCTGAGAGACTGGGGTCAAGACTTCGGTCAGCCCGTGACAACCCTGGTACATTTCTGAGCTGGTTGAGGGCTCCTCCCTCTGCCCTGCACTGCGCAGCATCTTAACTGCATCCTGCGCTCCCATTCGCCATCCGCAGTGCTTCCAAAGTGCAAGCTCCCCTGCTTCAACCCTTCAGGGAAGCCCGAGTTCTTTCACGGGACAGGGGAAGCCCTCTGGGAGCCGGCCCCTGCCTGTCTCACCCACCTCGTTTCCCTCCAAACTCAGGCCCCCAGACCCTGGTGCTCTGCGCGCATGCGCGGATCTGGGGCTGCTGCACGTGAGTGGATCGCAGTGGCACTTACAGCGGGCGGTCTGGCAAGGAAATGCTGATCGCTGTCCCGATACGCTGTCCCCTGGACCTCAGGAGGTGTCAGCTGCCCCTGACCAGGTGGCCTGTATGAGCCCCCCGCCTTTTGGACAGGCGAAGCTTCTTCCCAGTTTTACACAGACAACCCAATGTCTTCCCATTTATGGCTGGCTCCACGTGTATTGATACGTTTATGTACATTTAAACTTAGATTCATACCTGTGAGGCTGATTCTAAATTATGAAGATATTAATTTATGGTCTGGCCTCCCCTTTCCCCATTCAAGCTGATCACAGGCCTCACCGTAGGGGAGGTTGTGGCAATGTGGAAACAGAAGCGCTTCTCCAGGGACTTGGCAGTTCTCCGGTTTCTAGACTGAGATTCACGCCCGGTACACCTGATCAAAAGTTCAAAGGGAGAGGCGGCCCTGTTTTCACGTTTTAGCCAACTCCAACCTCATTGTAGCAGATGCTTTAATCCCATCTAACCCTTAAAATAATATCACATAAGCACTTCCCTAATAGCAAGTTTACTGGAAACTTACCCTGGCCCCAGCATGTAATTACTATTAATGATTTTATTTATAAATTCCACCACCTCCTGGGTGAGGCTGTGTCAGGACCAGCTTGGTCCATCCCCCCAACCTCATGCTGTAATCACATGCAATGTTTGTGTTTCTGGTTCCCGGTCTCTAAACTGCCCAAACAATGTCATATTCAGCTTTGTATCCCTGGGACCCAGCACTGTGCCAGACACAGAGTAATCCTTCCGAAATATCTGTTGACGATGAAGTTAAAATAATAGGATCTATGGGAGGACAGGGCAGGGGCAATGAAGTAAATATCTGGAAAAATTTTCAGTAAGAAGCTTTTGTTAGCGGAGGTGGGGGAATTAGTAGTTTGCTATGGAGGTCCAGGTGAAACAAGGTTAGCGGTGGGTTGATAATTGTTGAAACTGGATAAAAGTTACCTGGGACTGCAACACTGTAGTCTCTCTGCTTTTGAATATATTTGACATGTTCTCTAACAAAAAGTAAAAAACAAAAACAATTTACAAATATCGTTTGTTTTGTTTTACAAAAACAAAAACACACTCATATTCGTTTACTATAAACGGATGTGAGAAAGAGTGCTAGTATTATAATGAACCAGGCTGTCATTTCTGCTTGTGAAAGCTTGTTTACTTTGCATTTTGTCACAATGGCCATTTGTGAGGAACAATGACAATGACTTCCACCTCTTCTGGGGAGAAGCCCAGATGAGGACGTCAATTGTTGTGGCTTGTTGGCCCTTGAGGGGGAGTCACAGTTTCCCCAAGGATAAAACCTTCATTTAGCTGCAAGAGGGAACAGTTGAGAGTAATGAAGTAATTATTGTTACATGTCATCCTTTGGCTCAGATGCTGTAAACAGATTCATCTTTAAAGATGGCGTGACTAGAAGATTACAGGAGCTGATGGCATTGTCTGAAATGACAATTCTGGAAATTTCCACTGCCGGGAGATATCATGGGATTCAATACTGGTATAGACATTGAAACTTACCAAGAAGAAAACTACATAAAAATAAAAAAATACACTTGATATTTTTATGTCAGGTAAGCAGAATAAAAATAAGTACATGAGTTTATACTACTTGGGATGAGGGATGCTGTAATGCATACAAAAGTTAAAATTTTGGGATATAGTGCTACAGCATGGATAAAGCTTGAAACCATTAGGATAAGTGAAAGAAATCAGTCATAAAAGACTACATATTGTATAATTCCATTTCTATGAAATATCTAGCATAGGCAAATCCATAGAGACAGAAAGTAGAATAGTGGTTGCCCAGGGCTGGGAGGAGAAGAGAATAGAAAATGACTAGTAATGGACATAGGATTTCTTTCTGGGGTAATGAAAATGTTCTAAAAATGTGGTGATATTGCTCAATTCTATAAATATGCTAAAAATCGTTGAGTTAACATTTTAAATGGCTGAAGTTTATGGTGTGGAAATTCTATCTGAATAAAAAACTGTTAAAAATGTTGGGGCATTGGGATAAGAGGATTCTTTATTTAAAAATTGTCTTATTACACTATGATACAATTTATTCCATTATATTTTCAATAAACAATATAAAACTTATTGTCATTCGTAGTAAAAATCTGGCAAGAATACCAATGATAATGAATGTTTATTTTAAAAAGATCCAGATGATATGTTTCTGATAAATCTCAAAATTGAAGACCTTCAAAATTAGGTGCAATCTGCTATGTGCTTGACAATTAAACACTTTATATGGAATATGTTTGATTTTCTAGCAAGTACCGCAGCAGCCTGCTGATGCCAACTTCTCTCTTTTCTCTGTTGCTTTGTCAAGGATGAGGTTGGCAAGAGACCTCCTCCTGCTCGTCGTTCCTCCAGGGTGGGTGAACGGTAGTCCCTAATCTCAAATGGTTAGGATGGTCTCCCCAAATCACTACAACAACCCAGTCATCATTTTAATGGTGTTTCTCTTGTAGTTTTGTCTGATAGCAAAACACTGTGAAGTTGCCGTCATTCTGCTGATATCTGTAATCACATATCCAACTTCTTGAGATTCTATTTTTCATCCATAAAATGGCAACAATGATAGTGTTTGGCTTAAAGAATTCACCTGCCCAAACTTCCATCCAAACCTCCTATAAAACCCATTGCTCTCCCATTCCTAAGCGTGTTTTAGGCATGTAGCCTTTGCCAGACCCCTAGGGAGATAAAGGAATGACATGCAAGAGGAGAACTTACTTTCTTTATCCCTCCTGATAAGGATGAAGCTTATTCCTCCTGGTTGTTTGAAAAGAATTTATTACAGCGGCTGTTCTGGCCCAGTTGCTCACTCTCCCTGGAAAAACCCTCCATAAAACCCAAGGTTCTCCCCTTTTCTCTTGTGGATACCTTTTTCGGCCTCCACCCATCTGCACCCAGATATTCAAAATAAACAGCATTTTGCTACACATGAGTCTTCGTGTGTCTCTTTCTTGGCTCTGGACCTAACAGATAGTGCTTACCTTAAAACTCCACCATCTGATTCCAGGGCAAAGTACTAGAGGAGCCTAGAATCTTGCCATGCCATAGGCAAACAAGTGCTTAAAGAATGATGTGGGCATGTGGGAAAGAACAGGAGCTATCGTAGCTGGAAGGAATTCTCACCGGCCAGATGTGGGACAATTTGAGCATCAAAATAAATAATAATAGCAATGGATAGTAAACCAAAGAAAATAGGAACCCAGTATATATACTGATATAACTATATGAATGAATGGGAGAGAAGAAAAAGCTCTTCCATATAGTGGAGTGCCAACTAGCAAATATAGATGGAGTAATGGAATTAGAAAATGAACCATCTGGTAGCCACCATAGTAATAATTGTTTCAGGCAAGAATCATCAATGGATGTTAAAACCATGGTTTGAATGGTGAGAATTTGATGGGAAGTAAGATATTTACAAAGTTTCAAAATATCTCTCAATGAGATATTGACTAATTAGAATGGGAAAAGTATTAATAGTAACTATGGTGGAGAAATCTGGAAGTACTACTTCTTAAAGTGATTAAGGTTAATGTTGCTGACCAACCAGTTTCATTTGCCCCACTGCCCAAGAGGAAGCTAATACACTGAGACAGCAGGTGTTATAGCAGAGAAAGATTAATAATTCCATATAGCACTAAGTGGGGAGACAGGAGAAATTTCTCAAATCCACCTCCCTGAGAATTTAGGAGACAGGGTTTTTAAAAACAGTTTGGCTTAGGCAATTGGGTCTGCTAATTTCCTGGGTTCGCGGCAGAACCATAGGGTTGTAGAAATTGTCTTCTTTGCTGAACAGGTTCTTGGGTGGGGGTCACAAGACCAGTTGAGTCAGTTCCTCGGTATGGGCCACCAGTCTGGATGGGTCAGCCTTTCCACTGGAATGCAGGACCTGGAAGATATCTCGGAACCTACCCCGAGGTTTCAGAAAGGTGATATTAGCTATGGAGAAAGTTGAGAATCTTTATGACCACCAGCTATATGGCTCCAGAGTGGCAATTATAGAGAGGTAAACAGGGGGACAATGGCTAATTATTGCTATTATTATTCACTAGGCCTGTGCCCTTATTTTTAGCTAGACCCTTACCATAGTTCTCACCTTGCACCTGGTTATTGATTTGTGTAAAGGGCAGTTTCATTAACATCACCAGTAATAGGACAAAAAGATATCACGTGCCTTCTGTGGGATGTGCAGTGGTGAGCACAGCATGACTTTGCAGGTATTCTTGCCAAGAATGCACGCCTGAATCTAATCCTAAAGAAGCATCAGGCAAACCCAAAATGAAGGGCATCCTATAGAATAAATGTCCTGTGTCATTCAAAAATGTCATGGTTATAAATGTTATAAATGACAGAAGAACTGTCCTAGTTTAAAGAAAACTAAAGAGATCTGAAGACTAAGTGCAAACTGGACCCTGCATCAGAGAAAACACTGAAAAAAAAAACTATAAAGGACATGCGGGGAACCACTGGCAAAATTGGAATAAGATCTGTAGATTAGATAACAGAACTATACCAGTGTTAGTTTCTTGGTTTTGATCATTGTACTGTGGTTACTGTACTTTAGTTTTTTAGAAAATACACACTAAAGTGGGTAAAGTTGGAAGGTGTCTGCAATTTACTCTCAAATGATTCCGCAAAAATGTATGCACACACACACTTGCGTATGCACACAGAGAGAAAGAGAGAGGAGGAGAGAGGATATGATAAAGCAAATGTGGTAAAATGTTAACTTTTGGGGAATGTAGGTAAAGGATATGTAGGAATTTTTTTACTCCTTTTGCAACTTTCTGTAAGTCTGGAGCTACATCGAAATAAAATATTAAGAACTTGCCATGGAAATTAAATGTGATAATACAGGTAAAGCAGACGGAGTGTTTAACACAGTGCCTCGCACATGGGAACTACTTTCTGCAAGATAGCTAGTATTATACATCTATCTGCCAATGTACAACCTTCTACTCTGTTCATCCGTCTACTGTCTATGGAACACACTGGGTTCGTCATTCCTTCCACGCCCTGCTTGCTTGTATTTCCGTCTTGCCTGGCATACGCCCTGTAAACCTTCTGGCCAGCAGGGAACATTTTTAGTTGTGCTCTGGTTTGTTTCCCAAGAAACCTTATTGACTACTACCTACATTCACTTCTCCCTTTTCCTGAACTCCTATAAATCAAATTATTGATCTAAAATGTAAACATTGGATTATATTCTGTCATATGTGATTTTTTTTCTTTGCAAAAACAAAATAGTGAGATACCATTAACATCTGTTAGAATGGCCTAAATCCAGAACACTGACAACACCAAATGCTGGCAAGGATGTGGAACAACAGGCATTCTCTTTCACTGCTGGTGGGGATGCATAATGGTGCAGCCACTTTGAAAGACAGTTTGGCAGTTTCTTACAAAACTAAACATTCTCTTACCTTATCATCTAGCAATCACACTTCTTGACGTTTATCCAAAGAAGAAGAAAACGTATGGCCACACAAAAACCTGCACATGGATGTTTATAACAGCTTTATTCATAATTGCCAAAACTTAGAAGCAATCAATATGCTCTTTAGTAGATGGATAGATAAAGACACTGTACATAAAGACACTGTACATCCAGACAATGGAATACTATTCAGTGCTAAAAAGAATGAACTATCAAGCCATGAAAAGACATGGAGGAAACTTAAATGCATATTACTAAATGAAAGAAGCCAGTCTGAAAAAGCTACATACTGTAATACATACATATTGTACACACATATTGTACATACATATTTGTACATATGGCAAAATTCCAACTGTGTGACAGTCTGAAAAAGGCAAAAGTTTGCAGACAGGAAAAAGATCAGTGGTTGCCAGGGGTTAGTGGGGAGGGAGGGATGAGTAAGTGGAGGACAGAGGACTTTTAGGGCAGTGAAACAATTCCGTATGATACTGTAATGGTGGATATATGTCATTATACATTTGTTCAAACTCATAGAATGTACAACACCACGAGGGAATCATAATGTAAACTATGGTCTTTGGGTGATAATGATGTGTCAATGTAGGTTCATCAGCTATAACGAATACACCACTGTGGTGGGGGAGGTTAACAATGGGGGGAGGCTGTGCACTTGGGGGAAAGGTGGTATATGGGATATCTCTGTATGGGCCTCTCAGTTTTGCTGGGAACCTAAGATTACTTTAAAAAATTATGTCTATTAAAAAAAAAAAAAGGAAAATTGTTATGATGTCCATCATTTCTCCAGAAGAGAGTTGCTTGATTAGAAATGTGTGTTGCAAATTACCAAACAATATGTAAATAAATAATCCATTGTGTAAGAAAAAAAATTATGTGTATATTTAGAAAATAGTATAGAAAAATGTGCAAAGGAATTTTAGAAATGGATATCTTTTAGAATGAGTTTTAAGGAAGAAACGATGGACTTTCAAAACATTTATGTGCTTTAAAAATTTTTTGTTTCTATTTTAAATAGTTTATTTTCTAAATAATTCGGGAATAGTTCTGGGTGGTTGAGATCCGTCAATGAGCAAAAAACCCAGAAAGATCCCTGTCCTCACAGAGATGGCATTCTCATGGGGGAAGGAGGGCAATAAACAATAATACACATATTAATTATCTAGCATGTTAAAAGATAAGCAGAAAGAAAACATCGAGCAAACTAGGGAGGACTGGCAACAGTGGGAAGGTCTAAGGCAGGTTTCAGTATTAAATTGGGTAGTCATTTTAGAAGATGACATTTGAGACAAGACTCAAGGTCATGATGTGACCTCAAGCCTTCTGAGAAGTTAATTTCCAAAATATATGCCCAGGCAATTCCTAAAATTGTGAGAGATGGTGTATCATTTACTTGGAGAGTAAGCATCTTTTTGCCTGGACAAAGTTTAGAATTACATATAAAAATATGTAAAAAAAAGCAAAATCAAGGTATTGATATATTTTGGTTTAAAATCTGTGCATCCTTATTATTTTAGACATTGCTGATGATAGAGAAGCTGGAGTACTAGGAAAAGAAGGCAGCCTTGTAATTCTATTGATTTGGAATCATACTCTGATTATAACATACAGTGTTGGAACATTTAAGAGAACTTACGTTTCACAGCATTTTAAACTTTGATTTAGAAGAAGTATTAAATTTTGTCACTTAATTGGAATGCTTAGAAAAGAAATTGAATTAATTCATATAGGCCATTTCAAGATGTTTATTTAATACATTAATAAATGGGACCAAATAGTAATCAAAAGCTCTTTAAAAGTGATCATTAAAATTTGCTAGCCTTAAACATAAAGATTTGTAAGCTAAACTTCAATTTAGGGAGAATTAATTCTATGAATTTATAACTTTAACAAATTGAATATTACCTATCTCAATGTATTATTTTCATTTGTGCTGAAAGGCATAAAACCTTATATGTAAAGGGAACTTGAAAAAATCACATATTCCCACTCTTTGCTTTCTGAACTACAAAATGAAGTTTTTGCCACAGTTTTGTAAATTCTAACTAACTTGTTAATATTTGCCATAGTGATGACTGAGAAAAGAGATGAAGCTTTTTTGGTGAGGTCCTTAAAAAAATGTCACACAGAATAAAATGAAAAAAATCCAAGATTCATTAATTTTCAAGTATTTTTCTTTTCATGATAAAGAAGAACGTGCTATGGTGGAACTGTTAAAGGTGGGCTTTTTAAATGGCTCAGCTGACCACTCAGCACAGGAACATTACATTTCAATACTAAAGTGAAACTTTGAGTAGCGTGTTTTGGAGACAGAAACCACCCTTAACAACATAGTTAATAAATAGCAGGCATATACAAATCCGATAAAGGGCTGATAACCAGAATCTACTTAGAATTCGGGAAAATCAACAAGAAAAAAATCAAACGACCCTATCAAAAAGTGGGCAAAGGACATGAACAGAAACTTTTCAAAAGAAGACAGAATAATGGCCAAAAAATATGAAAAAATGCTCTACATCTCTGTGCTGTTGATCATGGGTCTAAAGGGAGCCACAACAACGCTGACAGGGGACTTGTTAAAGAAGCCAATTCATGGACCCTTTCGACGCCTGCTGTTCACATTTCTTAGTGTGGGTCCCAGGGTACACATGATTTATATGCACACTGAAGCTTCAGAGGCAAATTTTACCCTAGTATCTCAGAGCCCAGTCTTCCGATTACGGGCACATGGCCAGTTTGAAGAATTACCACCACCTGTTTCCTCCCCACAGTCTCTGTCTATTGATATGGGTGGGAGCATCCATGTGGTTTTAATTATGTAACACACGTGATTCTAAGGTGAGGCTACAACCAACCACAAGGACTCTGAGATATATTTATGAGAGTTGAGTTCAGCCTTTGCTTTAGAGAGAGGTCACAGAGCTTGTTCTGATTGAGTTTAGTGGGGCCAGGACAGTGTGGCCCATATTCCCACTACTGTAACAGAAATTGCTGGAAAGTGTGGAGAGGAGGGCATCTGAGGGCAGGAAGGGAGAAACTCACATTTTTATCTCCATGAAGGAGCTCATCATATCTGATTCTTTCCTGTAATGAGGGACAAGGGAGTGTCACCTTTTCTGCACTTCAAGGTCCTCCTGGCTGTGGATATCATGGAAAGGAGTGGAGAGATTGTGCTGACTTCTTTCAGGACATGGTTTCAAGATGCAATTCTAATTTGTCAAAACAATCTCACCTGAAAAGAAATCCCAGCATAGGAGGAGGAGAAGAAGAAATGGATGGTGCTCAGGTAAG
>CAUYSK010004414.1:0-18118 GCA_963575035.1 Avahi laniger | reverse complement strand
GCTACTTGGGAGGCTGAGACAGTAGGATTGCCTGAGCCCAGGAGTTTGAGGTTGCTGTGAGCTAGGCTGACGCCACGGCACTCGCCCCAGGCAAGAGAGTGAGACTCTGTCTCAAAAAAAAAAAAAAAAAAAAAAAAAATCTTAACCTAAATATAATTCTCCTACAATTTCTTTGTTATTTGATTTTTTCCCTAGCTTAGCCACATCAAAGCCAGTATAAATTTTTCAATAGTAAAGGAACAAATCACTCATGCTTTAGCCATAGCTCTTCACTTCCACAAAAACAATGTAAAGCAGTTCATGGTTAAGCACAGACATGGGCATGTGGAGGTGGTGTACGTGTATGTTTATCCCATGCTGGGCACCAGAACCTTGACTGTAATACTCACATGAAGAACCTCTGAGCCCAAATATCTTTATATCTCTGTATGGCAATACCCAGAGAAGCTTTGAAACTTGGGACTTCTTAAAGATGGCAAAATGATTCTTGAGAATGATTGTATTTAGACTATAAATACATATTATGCATATGTGTACACATACGCACACATTTTATGCATGCCAACAAAGAATACCTTGTTGGAGAGTGTTCTGTTATCATTGTTTAAGGTGAAATTGCTTAACCGTTTGGTATCTTTTCTTCTTGCCTTGGGCAAGCTCTATGGATTATATTTGGATTCTGGCCCTAAATCCCAAGCCTACTTGTACTGAGAAGTCACTTCTTTGGGGTGCTTAATTCCTATGGCAGGACATTTTTGGTCCACCCAGAAATATTATGATTTGCAAAATGTCATCTCCTGGTTGTACTTGTGAGCCTCTATTTCCCTGCCATCATGGCTCTTCCTGGCCTTCTGCATCCTGTGTGTGTTTCTGCCAGTGTGGCCTTGGGAAAGATAATTTTATTTCTTTCCTTTGACAAGAAAAGTAACTTCTTATTTAGGATCCAAACACAAAGTGCTTCACGCATTGGCCTAAGGTTGATTGTCATAACATTACTTGTGTAACACTTCTAAATACCATTCCTCATCAAATGTAGGGGTGTTTGCCTGTTAGAATACATTGCATACAACATTATCTGGGTAAAAACTGTAGAAGGACACAAAACAAAACAGGAATGGATTGATTTAAAGTCTGAGTTGACTTTTCCCCTTCTTTCTGAATTTTTGGTGCCACTTCCATAAAAATCCATGGTTTACTTTATTCCTATGATTCAAGTAATTTCCTATCTTCACTTTATTTATAGAAATGCATTACAACATTATTTTCAAATTGAAAAATCACTGGTTATGAAGACATATGTTTTCCTTTGTTTCAGAATCACATAGTCCCAGTACTAATTTATGCATTTTCCTAAATTGAAAAGACACTGGCCAATTTTTACCTTATTGTCATACAAAAATACATACAACTATGTCAGGACAATTCAATTATGCTGCAGTAACAACCACCCGTGAGTTTCAATGATGTCATAAGGTTTATTTCTCACTTGTGCTACCTCCTAGTGTGAGTCAGCTGGGGAACTCTGGCCATCAAGGTCACTCAGGGCCCCAGGCTGGCAAAGGTTCCATCATGATTCCTGCTTTCATGATCATACAGACAGGAAATAGGGATATGTGACAAGTTGTGCACTAGCTCTTAAAGCTTCTAGCCAGAAGTGACATGTCACTTTACTCATATTTCACTGGCCAAAGCAAGTCCCACTGCCAAGCCTAACTTCAAAGGGGGAGAGCTGTCCAAACCTGTTATGTTCCCCATGGGAGATGAACTGGAATATGTATGAACAGCCTCAGTGACTACACTAGCACTTAAAGAATCAACCTTACCAGAAATCAGCATAATATAAAATATTTAGATAAATAGAAAAAGAAAGCAGTATTCAGTGCTGCCAATGCAGCAATGATATGGTTACTCTCTTACACTGATTATGCAGTATTTCTGAAAAGCAATTTAGAAATATGTATCTATATCAAGATCCTCAAAAATTATTCACAAAATTTGAACCTTAATTACACTTTCAGAATCTAACTTTACAAGAATAAAAATTGAAAATATGTAAATGTCTTAACAAAGGGAAATCAGTAAATTCACTAGTGTAGCACACATAATGTATTAATATTATGTAGCTATCAAAAATTACATTTTTGAAGAATTTATAATAATATGGTAAAATTCCCAGGAAGTAACATTAGGTAAAAGTTATTAGGATATAATAGTGTTTTCAATATTAACTCATGAAAAACATTAATTTTTAAAATATATAGTTAATTGAGTGGTTATCTTTGGCTGGTGGGACTAAAGTTTTTATTTTCAATTTTAATACTTTTTATACTTTCTAAAATAAGCATATAAATTTTTAAAGAAAAATATAACTAAATTTAAACAAATACACACTTCTGTTTTACAGTTTTATTGAATGTGATTTATATACTTTGACATTAATCCATTTAAAATGTACAGTTACATGAGTTTTAGCAAATTTATACAGTCATGCAACCATCACCATAATCAGAATTTAGAATACTTTCAACAACTCAAAAAGTTCCTTCGTGATCTTTTTGTAGTCCATCCCTGCCCGCTCCCCCAGCCCTTAAATCTGCTTTGTGTTGCTGTATCTGTTGTTTTTGTTAGAGATTTTATATGAATGGAACTATACAGTATGTATTCTTTTGTATCTGTCTTCTTTCACTTAGCATGATGTTTTTAGGATTCATTCATGTTGTTACAGGTATCAGTAGTTCATTCCTTTTCATTACTGAGTAGCATTCTATTGTGTGGAAACACCATATTTTATTTATCCATTCATCAGTTGATGGACATTTCCAGACTTTGGCTGTTATGAATAATGATTCTATGAACATTTTCATATAGATCTTTGCATGAACATATATTTTTATTTACCTTGGGTAGATATCTAGGAATGAAATTGCTAAATAGTGTAGAAAGTCTAATTTTTTAAAAAACTGCCAACCTGTTTCCAAAGTGGCCATACATTTGTACTCCCATAATATGCAGAAATAAAGAAAAAGAAAAAAAATCATGTTATAAACAAACAAACAAAAAATGTCCATACCATTTTGCATTCCTATCAACACTGTAGGAGAGTTCCCTGCATTCTTGCCATTACTTGATATTGTTGGTCTTTTTAATTTTAGCTATTCTAGTCAGCAAAAAATACACAGTACTTGGATAATTTTCTCACGGGCATTTAGCTGGAAGCATGGTTATAAGCTGCATTCACACAGTACCTGAAAGATGGGATCTTGAGTTTCCATGACTGTAGGCCTCCAGCATTCCAATCAAAAGTGAGATAAGTCTTCATCGAAGACCAAAGGTTCATCTCCTTGCTACTATAGTCTTAAGCCAAGTAAGTTTCTTACAGTAACACAACATTTGCAACTCAACCCACATGCAAACTGACTAGGATAGACATTTGTGCTTCTTGGAAATGTGTGTATTACGGGTGTGGGGGGAATGTAGAATTATCTTGTGAAATTTTCTCTTTTGCATGAAAGTTAGTTAAGGAAAAGTCATGCCACTGAATTTTTCTTTCTTTCTTTTTTCTTTTTTTCTTTTTTGATTTGACAAGACAAAGTGTAAGCAGAGTTTATAATTATTTCTTGATAACTACAAAGACAGGAGCAACTGCCACAGTACTTGCGGAATGCTTTGATGTGAGATGTGCCTACAGAAATGGGATTCTTACATATAAGGAAGGAAAATGAGAAAATCCCAAGAGAAATTCTGTGTAAAGTTTATGTTCAGCGTGTGAAGAATTGTGCTGTGTTGTTGTTAAGAACATTGTGCTAGAATAAAAATTGTCTGAGTTCAAATTCAGGTTTTCTGCTTATCAGCTGTGTGACCTCAGATGAGTCATTTAATATCTCTACTGTCCTCATCTGTAAAATGAGTATAATATCTACCTACCTACTGTGTGGCAATCTTGGATCCAAACAGCACTATAGAATCATATTTGTAGAGCACTTTGCCTTATTTGTACACAGTACATTTGTACTTTTCATTTCATCTTCTATCGTATGTGATCCCCAAATAACCCAGCGAGATGGCAAAGAGTAGTTATTACCTCCATTTTATAGGTGACTACACTGTGACTGAGAGGATCACACAGTGAATTTGATGTAAAAGAAAGACATCTAGTTCTCTGGCCAATAGAACATCATTTTGTGTTATAATTCCTACATGTTATGTTATATTTTGTGCTATAATTCTTAATATTGTAAGTGGAATAGGGCCACACGCATTCATTTAGGTATTGTCTATGATTGCTTTTGTGCTACAAGGGCAGAACTGAGTCACTGCAACAGAGGCCACGTGTCCTGCAAACCCTAAAATATGTACTGTCTGACTCTTTAAGAAAATGTTTGCTAACTCCTGCTTTAAATGCTTTTTATATGTATTAACTCATTCAATCCTCCTAACAATCCTAAGAAGCAAATTATACTAATATCCCTATTTTCCATTTGAAGAAACTGAGGCATAGAAAGGTAGAGTAACCAGAGCGACGTCAAACTGAGTAAATGGAGGAGCTGAAGTTCGAACCCGGCTAGTCTCGATGTTCTTACTCCCTTTCATTACTGGCCTCTCTTACTGCCGTTGGGCTGTATTTCATTTAGACAACAAACATTCACTGAGCAACTATTAGCTGCCAGGCGCCATTCTAGGAACTGGGGATAGTGTAGAACAAGCTCTGAAGAGCCCATGTTCCAGTGGGGTAAGGATGGGGATAAAACAATTAACAAGTAACCCAATGAATGAGCAGGACTGTTTCAGAGAATGATGAAGTGAAAAAAATAATAGACCAGAGTGACCAAGGACAGGGGAGTGGGTGGAGAAGGGGAATGGGAGAGAAGCTGCCGGAAACCACTGTATATGTTGAAAATATTTTGGTTGTAATCTTCCCGAGGGAGGACTCTTATTCTTTGTATTGCTGCTTCTTCTTTGTGGCCCCAGCCCCTGACACCAAGTGGGTACTCAAAACCACATGAGTGTGTAGGATTGGTCCCTCCTCCACCTGCCATCCACCGGCCCTTTCCTGCCCCTTCATCCACCTCCGTATCTTCACGTTCTCATGGCTCCTTTTCCCACACCAAACTATGAGCCTCCAACGGTTGTGGTCTCTGACTGTAAATCCTATAGCCTTGGTCCAGAGTCCTGCACAGACAGGGACCTCAAGAATGATTCCTAAATAACATTTTAGAAACAGCTATCAGCCTGGAGTCTTTCAAAAATAGCCATGGATTGTTGAAATTTTAGTTAGAACTGCATGTGGTTCATAGTTTTCTCTCCCTTATCTGAGATATTTGCAATAACAGAGCATACACCAGTGCTCTGTGCTTCTCTGTGAGTGGGCAGCAGTATCTCCACCCTCCTGTTCCATTTACCTTGCCCTGAGCCCTGGGGATTCCATTCCAGGGGTTCGGCTCCAACCTTAGTATATAAAAGTTAGGGAGGAGGAAACGACCAAGTTTCCATAGGTAGTACACAAATATGCATTAGTGGGCGATTAAAGGTTGGTTACAGATTGATACTATAAACTTACACAAAACACAGCTTTCCAGGAATGACTGAGGTAGAAATTCCACCTGCATGCTAAACTAGCCCTTTGTAAGCTTCAGCAAACCCACAGCCCCCATAATGTAGGATGGCAGGAATGAGCCTGACAAGAACTGACATGGGCATTTCTAGACCTGGGTTCTGGCTTGACCTTGTGTGACCTTTGCAATTGTCCAAGACAGACTGACTTCGGGACACCTGTCCTCTGCAGCAACTGTCAAGCCGGCCCCACCTGGTTCCGCTCAGCTGGAAGCCGGATCTGCACAACACTGCCAGCTGTTGTCCTGCTGGCGCCCACATTTGCCCCTCTCGTTTTCCTTTGGCTCTCATCTCCTGCATCGTCTCCTCTTGCTTATCCTCTTTTTTCTCTTCTTTACTCCCGTGACTACTAATTTTCACTTTTTGAAAATGTCTTGTTGCCTTTAAGTTTTTTGTTTAGGATATGAAACTTTTTCTAAGAAAGGCTGGAAACAAATCCTAGAAACTGAAAAAGGAAAACTATTTGTATGTGTATTAGGTTTTTAGGGCTGCCACAACAAATGACCACAAACTGGGCAGCTTAAAACAATAGAAATTTATTTTCTCATAGTGCTGGCGGCTAGAAGTCTGAAATCAAGTTTCAGCAGGGCCTTGATTTCTCTGAGGAATCCTTCTTCGCTTCCTCTAGCTTCTCGTGGTTGCCAGCAACACTTGGCATTCCTTGGCTTGCAGCTGCATCACACCAATCTCTGCCTCCATCGTCACAGGGTTTTCTCCCCTGTATGTGTCTCTGTCTGCATGTTCAGATCTCCCTCTCCTTTCTCTTACAAAAATGCCGGTCATTGAATTTAGGACCACCCTAGTCCGGTATGACCTCATCTTAACTTGATCACAACTGCAAAGTTCTGATTTCCAAATAAGGCCACATTCACAGGTATTGGGGGTTAGGATTTAATTATATCTTTTTTGGAGGACACAACTGAACCCACTGCAGTATGTGTTGGTTTTATTTAGCAATGTGAGGTCATGTTTGTTCAACATCATGCTAATATATGGGCTGCATTTTGAAAGCCCACCTCCAGATGAAAAAGAAAATGGATTTGGCTAGATGGTGGAAGCCCAAAAATGTCGACATAAAGTGGTGAAAACTGGTCTCATGATGCTTTCCTGCCAACTGCAGATAAATAGAACTGGCTTGTTCCATATTTCTTCTTCTACACTCTGTGGCATATAAGATAAACTTGCCAGAATTTGAGTATATCTCCTCTTGTAACTTGCCCATTCTCATCTTTTACTTATTAAGTACCTACTATCTTATAGACCCTACATAGATATTGTCTTCCCTAAAAAGTGAGGTAGAACCTTTTATCCCTACTTTGCATATGTTAAATCTGAGGCTCAAAGGTTAAGTAACAACCTGTCCATGACAACACAGCTGACAAGCGGCATGGCTGGGAACTGAACTCAGTGTTACCAGTCTCTATAACCCATTCTCTTAGGTTCGAACGTTCATTCGTGTATCCATTCCACTAATTGCCATCAAGCACCAAATGTTAGACTTGATAAAGTCTATCAAGTGATAAAGTAGGGAACCAGATGGCCATCGCCCTGACTTTACATTGCAGAAGTGGAACTCTGGAGGACGTACAACAGTAATTACATGAAAATTCAGGAGAAAGGCATCTCATGATTCCAACTAATAGAGCTAAACTGTCTGAAATGCTGCCATTTTTAGATGAGCAGTATCTATTTTGTCATTTATGTACACCTTAAGGATCAGTGGAGAGAGGAAGTTTATCCTTAGAGGGCAAGGACTTTGTCATTTAAGATGGCCTAGGATTCCAACCTACTTACATCCCAGTGACTCAGCAGCTACTTCTCTGTTGCTGGCCTTTCTTTGCTTGTTAAGTTCCCAAGACTACAAAACAGAAACAGAAACACCCGGGTTAGTTCCAGGACTGTCCAAGGGACATGCTTGGTGTACTTAAAATTTAAAAGTGAATATGATTGGGCTTTGAAAGTGATTACTTGGTTCTTCTACAAGGTTTAATATTTATGTCCCGCAAATATAAGAAATTGCTAATTGCATTGATTTTATTACCAAGATATTTCCAAAAGACAGAAAGAAGTAGCTAAAAATTAGCCTGGGCTGGCAAACATGTTGTGCATTGTTGAGAATGTTGTAATCCTTACTTGGGTGGTGATCTCAGTAAACCTGGACATGCTGCTGGCTTGGCACTTGGAATGGGTCCAGTTGCTACCTTAGAACTGGGAAAGGAGCTCTCAGATGATGAGGAGAGCCTGTCACTCTATGTACTTTCCTTATGATTGGAGTGAACAACCTACTCCTGAATGACAAGTGCCCAGGGCCTAAAATGAATTTGTCCTGGCCCCCGAAATTGTTTGGCGTTTCAACTGATTGTGTCATTTCCCATCTCAAAAATTTTTGATAGCCACCAGAGAGTGGAAAATACTGTCCAAACATCGTCAGCCTGGTCTTCAAAGCCCTCTAAGATTTGGCCCCCATGTTCTTATCCAGCTCACTCTTCTAATATACCTGCTGCCTCCCACCAAGCCTGTGCATGAGCTGTTCACTACCAGGCCATGTCCCCCTGGCTGTGCCCAGTACAGTCCAACCTTCTGGCCCTTGCTCAGCTTCTGCCTTCTGCAGAGGGAGTGGGAGCTTGTAAACATGCCTGCAGTTATTCTCCTCACTGTATCCATACTCCTTTGGAATGTGACTTAATTTTCTTTCATCAAGAAGTGAAATTTTCCTCCATCTCTTGAATCAAGTCTTGTAACTTACTTTGGCCAACAGAATGGAGCAGAAGTGATATAATGTGAGTTCTAAGTATAAACCTTGAGAAGCCTTGCTTACTTTTGTTCATACACTTGGAACTCTGCTGTCACCATGGGGACAAGCCCCGGCTTACCTGCTTAGGTGATAAGACATATGTGGCTCAGTCACCCTGTCCCTCAGCTGGATAGCCATCCAGCCACTAATGCACACACCAGAGGACTGCAGATGCTTGAGTGAATGATGACTGCTGATGCTGAGATCAACCAATCCTGGCCTGGAGTAGCAGGGCTGTCCTTCTAATCTGTAGACAGACAAGCAAAAATAAATGGCTGTTGTTTTAAGTAACTAAGTTTTAGGGTAGGTTAATATGCAGTAAGAGATAACCGGTACACCCTGGAATTCCATTCCTATTCATTTAGCAAACATGCACTAAGAGCCTGCTATATGACTTGATCTGTGCTAGGCATTAGGGATTTAGCGCCAACACAGATTATCTCCAAGAAATTCCCATTTCCTGTGTTGTGCCTTAGAGGTTTGGTTCTTTCAAGGCAGCCAAAGAAGGTCAAATCCTACCTCCCAGGTGTCTTCCCAGATCTTCCCAATTAGAATTAACCTCTCGTTTTCCCGGCCCCAATCAACTATATCTATATCATAGCACTTCTCTGGAATTCTTTCTCACCTGGACAGTTGCAAGAGCTGCAACATTGGACTCCCAATGTCTAGTCTGCTCTTGAATTTATCCTCCACAACCTTACTATAGCAGTAAGCTTTCTAAATGCAAATCACATTATGCCTTTCTGAGTAAATCTCTTCATTGGCTTTCTGTCAGCTCTATGACAAAGTCCACCTTCGTGTTCTGACCCTGCACACTTGCCCAGTCTCATCTTCTATCTCGAACTTATTACTGTCTGTTAATTGTCCGCTCTTCCCTGTTCTCTCTCCTGGAAGTGTTCTCCCCAGGCGAGTCTGACTACATGCTGCTCTTTACCTTCTGAAGCTTGCCTGTTGTCTCTCCTGGGAAATCTTTACTGAACTTGCTCTGTCCCCGCCCCACCTCCTCACTCCTGTGCCTGTAATGCTGTTGTTGTGCACTATCATAATGCCTTAGGTTTACATGTCTGGGGACAAATACTTTTACATTCAAGGCCTGGGTATTAATTGTGTCTGTTTATCTAGCTAGCTCTTAGGCAAAATCTTTTCTCTTAGGAGATACTCAATAAATATTTTTTGAATGAATGAGCAAATCAATGAATTAAGGAATGGAGAAAGACTGTCTTTACAGTTACCTGCCCAGCACCCCAAAAGGATAATTATTCATATCTATATCCATGTATGCTATCTGTGTACAAATAAGTTTTCCTTATTTCCTAAGAGAAAAGTTCGCTTAGGAGATAAAGGAACACAATGAAAGTGTCTGGGAGAAGATGTGCAGAAATGCCGGTTGCAATGGAAGACTGATAGTCTGAAGGGCCAAGCCTCATCCGCTGTTCAAGTTCATGTGACCTCTATGAACCCTGGGTCATGAGGTCCAGTCTCTATATTTTTTGAAAAAGGAATTCCAATCTTTTTGTATAATATTTCCAAAAAATAGTAAAGAAGACCTACTTTAAACAGCAATATAGTTTATATTCATTCTTGTTATCCCTAAGTCTTTCACATCCCACACTTTCTGGAATTAGTCATTCTCAACACCGCACCCACGCAAAGAAAACTACCTTCAGAATAATGGATGTTTTTCCTTCTTTCTCAATATTCTTCATCCCTCTCCTTCCCAGTTCTTTACCATGTAGATCAACTTAACCTCTTTTAGTCATCGCTTACTGGTCTTTCTTCTGGGGTCTTCCTCATTATCAAATCGCAAAAGCCTAGGAAAACTGTGTGGCTGAGAAATCTTTCTTGGAAAGGAAGAGATAGAGGGGAAATAATTTCACTAGGGAAGTGAGATAGCATTTCCGTAATGAGAGCAAGGTGGACGAGGCTAGGAACAGTTATGTTTTGTTAACTTTAATACACCCACTAGACTTAATTATTCTATCTCTACTTGGCATTATCTGATTTGTCTTTTTGGTCCATGAGGGAGTTTTCATTGGCCCATAACAAAATGAGAAAAAATAAACTAATAAGTTTATAAAAAACAATTATTAAAACAAATTTTAAAAACTGTCTTTTGTCTGGTATCTACTTTTGGTGGGGTTGTCTTTTCATTAATAAAGTCGTGGTGATACAAGATAGTTTTTTAATGTTTTTATTTGGCAAAATAGAAATCTGGCAAACATATGTAATTTCATCATTTTAACAAAACTTTTTACTAGTTCATAAAATCCCAAAGTACAGGAACAATCAATTCACTGCTTGTTAAGAAGTTTTTTTGTTTTGTTTTAAAGGCCTTCAGTTGAGGAAGAGGAGAAAGGAAAGCGGATAAGTGTCCTAAACTTTAGCAAAGTATTTCCAGAAGCTGTTTTTACTCTTTGCCATGTTCCCAACCTGGAGTTCTAGACCTCTATGGACTTTCAAACGTGCTCTAATGAGAGTACTCAAGCTATTGCCAATATTGAAAGAAGTCTAAAGGAAACTACCGTTTGTCAAAAATTAGTTTATATAGATTATATAGCACATTTCTCGGGTTTTGGCTAAAAAGATAAGCATTCAATATAGTAACAACAGTTATCTCATGCTGATCAGAAATTATGATTATTATAGCCTTATTAGGAAAAAAATTAAAAATTATCAATTAAAATGTTCTATTTGAAACAGTTTGGCCGTTTCTCAAAACATTAAATATAGAGTTACCATATGTACCAGAAAGTCCACTCTTAGGTATATACTCAAGATAATTGAAAACATACATCCACACCAAAGCTTGTACACAAATGTTCATAGTGACATTATTTGTAATAGGCCAAAAGTAGCAACAGCCTGAATGTCTGTCAATTGATGAATAGATAAGCAAAGGTGGCATATCCATTTAACGGAATATTAGGTGTCGATAAAAAAAGAATAAAGTACTGATATAGGCTGCAGCACAGGTGGACTTGGAAAACACTAGGCCGAGTGAAAGAAGCCAGGCAGGAAAGTCCACATATTGTATGATTCCATTTATATGCAGCGTCCACAATAGGCAAATGCACAGAAACAGAAAGCAGACCAAGAGTTGCCAGGTACTACGAGGAGAGGGGAATGGGGAGTGACTGCTAATGGGTTTCATTTTGGTGTGATAAAAATCTTACAGAATTAGACAGTGGTGATGATTATCACTTTATGAATATATTAAAATCCACTGAATTGGACATAATTTTTTTAAAAAAACTAAAAAAGGTTATTTGTTTCATGGGTAGTATTATGTACTATCACGGAAAAGGAAGAAAATGAATCCTTGGAAAGAGGTTTGGAAAACATTCCTATAAACAGCTTAAATCTCCATTAGGAGTCAGCTGTTCTTTATCCTGAATTTACCCACATCCATACAAACAAGGTACATTCTCATTACTTCTTAGAGTTCAAAGGTTCACTGCCCCGTCCTAAGTGACACCCTTAGTACCCAAACAGGTCTCTCTGTGCCAACCACAAGGAGTTACAGAAAGAAAAGAGAGTGTGGCCAAGTCCTGCTTTGTTCCTCTTTGTCACCTAGGACCAAAAGCCGTACTGATTGTTCTCCAGAGCATGACAGAAAACCTTTGTGAGTTTGAGTTTGAGTTCTTGAACTTTCCCCTGTGGCTGCTGCATCCTCTCCCCAGGGTTCAGATCTGGCTCATTAGCCTAGCTCAGGACTTGACTTGAGCTGTCCTCCTTCCTCCCCACCCATCTCTGCCTGCGGGACTGTGCTACCAGAATCTTATTCCAGTTTATCAGACACAGTCAAACTCAAGCTCAAACTAGGGTTCAGCTACAACTTCCCCTGCACTTCTAGTATTTTGTTCTCAACTGATCTGCCACATCAAGCATTTTGAAGCCAAGATGAAAAAAATAAAATAAAATTAAGGAGTGGATGTTTTAAGATTCAGCTCCTTGGGACTCTGGTGTCTGATTTAGTCTCTGACAAAATGGTGATTTGCCATTACGTAAAGGAAAGGAGCGCCTCCCACAGTCAAGGATTGTTCAAATTTCCCAGGGAAACAAGGTGTCAGAGAGTACAGAGATGAAGGAGCTGCACAGGGTGTGGTACAGTGCCTCAGTGATTGCAGGGATCATTTCTAGCACCCTCTGGGCTGACGTCCACCAAGCATCACCTTGTACGCATCTCAGGAAAAGGCGTTATGCTCCTTTATGCTGTTATATAACCTGCCATGGGTCTACAATTTTTTCTCAATAAAAGGCCACCGTTCATATAATACTCTATCACTAGCAAGATCATGCTCATGTAGCTTGTTTTATTTTATTTTCACACCAATTCTGTAGGAAAGATATTTTTATCTCCATTTTACCTTGGAAGAAACTGAGTCTCAAAGGGTTTAAATGAGTTGCCCAGAGCTGTAGAGTCAGGGCTCAAATTCCGAGTTTCTAAGTCCAAGCCTGAAGTTGTTCCACTCTAAACTCCAGCCTTCTAGAGATGTTAGAGGATGGAGATCATATGTTCGTGCCTTTTTGTACAATGCCTTAATAAATACTGTTTTAGTAAATTAATTCATTTCCCACAAGTAATTTTACTTAGTAGGTAGAATGCAGCATAGTGGAATCAAGAGAATAGGATTTAAGCTCCACCTTGACTCCCTGCACGACGTTTGACCTTGGACAAGTAGCTTGACCTTGCAAAGCCTTAATTCTCTCATTTACAACATGATTTCTTATAAAATTTATATTTTTATTTGTTTTATATACATAAAACACACACACATTTATTAGTGTCTAAAGATAGTCCCCAAATGAGCCACACCTCTTAATATCTACACCTTTGTATAAACCACTTCCTCTGGGGCTGGTCCTGTGATTCTCTTTTAACCAACAGAACTAGTGGGAGCAACTCAGCATGACTTCTGAGGCTAGGTCATAAGTAACCCTGCAGCTCTCACCTAATTTCCTTGGAAAATACAGTTCAGAGGAAGAAGGCTGCCATGTAAGAAGTCTGACTACCCTGAGATTGCTATGCATTGAAGAAGCCCACGCTGACCTCTGGAGAAGACCTGGCAAGAGAAGAGATACCAAGCCAGCCGCCAGGCGTTCCAACTGTCCCATCTAGGGATGTTTACTCATCCCAGACAGGAGTGAAGAAGCCATCGTGGATGTCAGGCACAGTTGAATCATCAGATGTCTCTAGCCCCAGCTACTTCTTACAGCTATTGCCTGAAACCCCAAAAGAGAACTACGCAGCTGAGCTCAGTTAACTTGGAGAATCATGAGACATAATAAGAAATTATTATTTTAAGCCACTGAGTTTTGGGATGGTTTACTAAACAGCAATAGACAGGCAGAATACAGGAGGATGATAATCGTACCTACTGTACAGTGAGGATGTAAAGATTGTATGATAATGTATTTAAATGCCCAACACATAGTTGGCAGTCAGTAAATTGCAAGTTATTGTTGTTGCTATATTTAACTCTAGGCCTTATTGAAGTCCTTATTTAAGGTACCCAACTTCTGCATTTGTCCCAAACATACATATTTTAATCTCTGAGAACAAAGAGAGTATTTGCCCTATGGAAGGTAAATCTACCTTAGCCAAAAGCCCTAGGGATTTCTGGACTCCCTGCCCCTTCCTTTTAGTCTTTGTCTTTAATTCTTTACATCCGGCTTTGTTGGGCTGGTTTCTGCCCACTCCAGTTTCAGCCTAGTACTGGGATCTTATCTACTGTGTTTAGGGCGTTCCTTTGATCCACCAATATAAATCACTTAAAATTAATTACCATACACAAACATGCTAGTTGTCTGTTGGCACAAACTCCTTCTCTTGGTTTTGCTCTCTTTCCAAAATAGAACAGAATTTTTTTTAATACATTGTTATTACCAAAGACACTTATTAATCAAAGGGTTAAAAGCTCTTATTCTGAAATATTTCCACCCTAATGCAATCTAAGTAGGTGTGTTCCTATGCTTTAAGTGAATACAAAGACATATTCATAAGTTTGCCCAGGTATGGTGCTCATCACTTATCCAGTATGGCTGAAGACTGAGAGGACATTAAGACTCACAATTGAAGATGATGAAGTTGGGCTTAGATGAACTAATGGAACATATATTTTTTAAAATCAGAAAGAATTTTGTAAAGAACACAACTTGAACGATCATGTCTTGGCTTTGACAATCATATCTGATACTTTTTTAGTGGTTTCCCATTTCACAGCTCTCTCCCATTTGAGTTTCAAACCTTCCCTGGAAGAAATTCAAGACAGGAATTTTCATTTCCATTTCACAGATGGAGAAATTGAAGCTCAGAGAGGTTAAATTATTTCTCTTAGGCTTTCCAACTCACAGTCTCTAGGACTTGTTCCATGACAATAAAAAGGCTTTTCTGAGGCCTGCAAGCAAGTTCCCACCCAGTAAAAGGAAGAAATAGAAATTCATGAACATAGAGATGGGATAAAACCTTTCATTAAGTTATTATATTAGGAAGAATTTTTATGTTTTTATACCATGGGTCTACATTTCCTTAGCTACAATCTCTCTAGTTATATGTGTTTTGAGATTTAGAATATTCCAGATAAATGCACATACACACACACACTACAGCAGGGAATGCCTTATAATTAAACATATTAATTTTTTGCAGCACAATGTGTAAATATTCATATTAAATGAGATAAAAATTATAAAGATCATGAATAGCTTCATGCCAGTTTAGGCAGATTTTACCACCAAGTGAGCTTGCTACAGACTTATAAGCGAAACGAAACAAAAACTTTGGTTCTTCAGAGCCTTTTGGACTTTGGCATTGTGGAAAATAGATTATGGAATTGTATTCGGTCTATGAAAGTGATCATTCTCTCAGTGTTTTCTGCCGTTGGGAATGTCACTCTCCTTCCTAGCGGGGCTCGTTCTCAAGCTTTTTGCGGGAAGGACGACTCGAACAAGCAGCCTGCACCTGCTGGGCCTGCAGTCCCATAGCTGGCGCGCTCACAAAGAAAGGGCCGCGGCTAAGTTTGAAGCATAGTTTCAGGCTTTGGGGAGTCAGGCCAGTGAAGCCAGCTAATAAACTCTTTTATCCAAAATCCCTTAGGGGGAGAAAAGAGAAGAAAAAGAAATTAAAATGGAATAGCAGCCTGCTTTCAACTCCATGAGAGCTGATCGCATGATGAAGCCAGAGGCATCTCATCAAGAAAGTCCAAATTTGATGAAGCAATTTCACTCTGGGAGCCCGAAACTAGTCAGACCTGCAATGAACCCGTTATAAGGTCATCGCGATGGGTTGGCAGAAGTGGAATCCATGCATTAATATTAATGGCAGTAGTAATTAGGACACCACTCCCCATTTCAGTCCCTGTCTGGGAGACAAGGCTGGCCCCTTTCCTATGCCAAGTGGAGGCAGAACATTTTCCAAGGACACTTAAGACTTGCTGTCTTTTCATAATTGGACTTTTTTCCAGAACACTTGAAATGGAGTGGTGTAAGTTTTGCTGTCTGGCCCTCGTCAGTTGAATGTCATTTTGTATCCAAGGTGACACCTCTCACTGGGCGTAGGTATATGCCCTGGAAGTGCGTAAGCGAATGGTATGGGGGTTGAGCCCAGGACCCACAGGGCTCCAAAGGTGACGCCTGCACCCCGCGGTGGTCTGCTGACGTTCACCGAGAGAGCAGAGCGCGGCTGCAACCGCTGACTCAACGTATGACTCAGTGCACACGGGGATGTTTGAGCAATTTCCCAGCAAGCAGCGAAAGAGAAAACCTCCACCTCTGATAAAGGAGAGAGGAAATGCATTTTGAACAAACCTTTTAAAAATTATTATTATTTTTTCAACTCTCTGCTCTCATTCATTTCCCTCATACTTCATCAACAATGATCTTTGAAATCTAATCAATTATCTGGTATCTTTCTTGTTATGATGAAAAAATATCAGGGCCTTTAATCTCCTCAGTTCTTCTTTTGCAGAAAGAGTCCCTTCTCTCTTGGTGCACCTGACTCAATGCAATTTTGAAGACACTGTTTTTTGAGCATTTCCTGTGTGTGCAGAGCTCCAATGCCCCAGATAACTGGATTTGAATTCCAGGCCTACCACTTACTAACCCTGTGAATCTGGACAAGTTACTTCGCTATCATGGGATGCAATTCCCTCAATTGTAAAATGCCGATGGAACATGAGATGTTTGTTGTGAGAATCAAGTGAGGTAATAAGAGTGCTTATTACAGAACAGACGCTCAAGAAAGCTTTATTATAACCAGATGCTAAGGGGAACGTAAAGGTGAATAAAATACATACATACTTCTTTAGTGTGAAGAAAATACAGAAAGGATTTTAAAAAATCTTTACAGCACCAAAAGCAAAGAAATTACTTTAAATCATGCAGTGTAGCGTGTGCATTCAGTCTGGAGCTGGGGAGACGCATGGATTATCAATAGGCTGGGGAATGAGGGAGAGGAGAATGAGGAAACAAAGGACGGTTCTAGGCAGAAAAAATGGTGACACAGAGTCAGGAAAGAACTGAAAAGGAGAAATTACAGCAGGCGACCTAGAATTTCCAAATAATGTACAGACTAAAACTATCCTCTCCCAATATCCTCACGATTCTTTTTTTTGAAGCAGAGTCTCCCTCTGTTGCCCAGGTTAGAGTACAGTGATGTCCCCATGGCTCACTGCAACCTTAATCTCCTGGCCTCAAGAGATCCTCCCACTTCAGCCTCCCAAGTAGCAGGGACTACAGGCAGCGCACCACCACAACTGGATAATTTTTCTGTTTTTTGCAGAGATGGGTCTTGCTATGTTGCTCATATTGGTTTCAAATTTCTGGCCTCAAGCTATCCTCCCACCTTGGCCTCCCAGAGTGCTTAGATTATAGGCGTGAGCCACCATGCCTGGCCCAATTATTCTTTTACTTATCAAAGGAAATGTCCTAATTTGGAATTTGAAAAATATTTACTCTGCGACTTATTCTAGCATCGTAATACATATAACTGGTGTGAAATCAGGTGGCAGAAGAAAGTGAGAAGTTCATTGATTGAGATTGCAGAGGGCCTTGAATGCCAGGAAAGGAAATGAGATTTTCTTAATATATTGTACAGTGAGGAGTCCTAGTGGGCTTTTGCACCTGAGTGGCATGGTTTTGGGAAGGTTATACCATCAATGCATATGATGATTTAGAGGGAAGAGAGACAAGGGCAGAGCAAGGGGTCTAACCAGAGGGTTATTGTATAAGAAAGAGATAGATGTTATAGAAAAGATGTTATAGCTGTATGTGTTTACTGACTGGATGTGGAGAAAAGAAAGATATTGCAAATAACGTGAAGATTTCTAGTCTAGGTGATTAAGAGAAGAGGGTCCCCTTTACTTGCACAATAGAGTTAGAGGCACGGGTTGGAGAGTGAGGGTGATTAATTCCATTCTATACTAATTTTGAACCAATAGAGATACATTCATGGAGTGGCTTGGAGCTCATGAGACCGTTAGTGGCTAGAGCTGTGGTTGTAGAAGATGCCTTAATTGAGGGAATAGGAAGAAGTGAAAGGTCACCAGATGACTGAGGCAGTGTGGAGAGAAAGTGGCCAGTACTTGGAGGAGATGGTTGAGTCTGAACTCCCCCTTCTATAGCCTACTACCCCGAGAAGTTCTCAACTTCACTTATTCATGTCAAAAAGTAAGTGATAGGCCAGGCGCGGTGGCTCACGCCTGTAATCCTAGCTCT
>CAUYSK010004412.1:0-11173 GCA_963575035.1 Avahi laniger | reverse complement strand
AAAAAATATTACGGGAGTACAAATGTTTTTGTTTACATGAATCACTTTCGTAATGCTTGAGTCAGGCTTAAAAGTGTGCCTGTTTGAAAGACAACGACTGTTGTCTTTCACTGAGAAAACTGCACGGTGGCTCACGCCTGTAATCCTAGCTCTCTGGGAGGCCGAAGCGGGCGGATTGTTTGAGCTCAGGAGTTCGAAACCAGCCTGAGCAACAGCAAGACCTCTTCTCTACTAAAATTAGAAAGAAATTAATTGGACAACTAAAAATATATAGAAAAAATTAGCCAGGCATGGTGGCACATGCCTGTAGTCCCAGCTACTTGGAAGGCTGAGGTAGAAGGATTGCTTGAGCCCAGGAGTTTGAGGTTGCTGTGAGCTAGGCTGATGCCACGGCACTCTAGCCCAGGCAACACAGTGAGATTCTGTCTCAAAAAAAAAAAAAAAACAGTGTGCTTGTCACCCAGATAATATTCATTGTACCCATTAGGTAGGTTTTCACCTATACCCTACTTCTCCCTTCCCCCTGCTTGATTTCCATTGAGGTTTTAATTCCCTCTATGCACATGTGTGCTCATCAGTTCCAATTTAATAGTGAGTACATGTGGTGTTTCTTTTTTCATTCTTTCGTTACTTCACTTAGGCTAACGCTCTCCATTTCCATCCACATTGTTGCAAAAGGCATTTAAGTCATCCTTCTTCGTGGCTGAGTAGTAGTCCATGGTAGACACATATCACGTTTTGTTAATCCACTCATGAATTGATGGGCATGTGGGCTGATTCCACATATTTGAAATTGTGAATTGTGTTGCAATAAGCTTTTAATCTAGCCACTTGCCTACAAACCAAGGAACTTGCTGATATATTAATAGCACCATCTTTTGAGTGAAAGTAATTTATGCTTATTTCTCAGTTATATATGTATTTTAATATTTTGGTCTCAAAGTGTTAAGTTAAATGTGCATTTTCTTATTAAAATAATTTAAGATAAGATGTAGAAAGAAGGATAGTTTTGTGGAGGTCTTCTACACAAATAAATCACATATTCTAGTAAAACAATATGTTGGTATAGAGGCTTAATATATTTCCTTAAGTTTTATAATTATTATGCTTCTAGACAGATCATAAATTTATGGAACTTCGTCTTGTAGTATTAATGGAAAATATCTCCCTTCATCCTTGGCAATGAGGATTATCTAGCCAAAACGACTGTTGTCTTTCACTGAGAAAACTGCACAATCCACTAGCATGTTACTCACTTATTCATTTTTCATTCATTTCCTCATTTATTTGTATAACTGTTCATTTGATTAATTTTATTGTGCAGTTATTATGTTCCAAACATTATATTATGCAATAAATGTCCTATAGTGATTGGAATCAGGCTAAGGAAGAACTGTTGGCAAATGACAGTCATAATTAACCAGGATTCCAGGAGATTCTTTTCCTAATGTGGGGGGTGTGTGTGTGTACAGAGTTGCTCTAAGATTGAAAAAGCTTGGATTTTAAAGCTACAACCTAAATTTGGATCTCAGAGTTGGTACTTATTACCTGAGCCAGCATGACTATATTACTTAATATCTTTAAATTTTCCTTAGCTATAATATGGATATAATCAACTCATTAAATCATTATGAGAATTAATGGTTAAAATATGTAAATTATTCATAGAAGTAGATGGAAGATATCAATTGAAGGTTATTTCTTATGGTTTTTAACTATGTAGTCAATATTATTTAGGTGTAATAGTTTTACGTTTCAACTTGGTTAGGTTATACTACCCAGTTATTTAATCCAATGCTAATCTAGTTGTTGCTATGAACATATTTTGTGTATGTGGTTAACATCTACAATCACTTGATTTTAAGTAAAGGAGATTACCCTGGATAAAGTGAAAGGGTGTCATCCAATCAGTTGAAGACTTTAAGAGAAAACAGGTTTTTCCAGAGAAAAGAAAATTACCCTCAAGACTGCTACATTAATTCCTCCCCGAGTTTCCAAACTGCTGGCCTGCCCTACAGATTTCGAACTTGCCAGTCCCCACAATCCTGAGATCCAATTTATTAAAATCTCTCTCTCTCTCACACACACACACACATATACACACTATTGATTCTGTTTCATTCATATATATGCATATGTATGTGTATATAGATGCATACATACATACATGCACACATTTTGATTCTGCTTCTCGTAAAATCGACTGATACAGTAGATGAAGCACAACACTCATTTTCTGTTAATAAACTATATCCCTCTTTTTACTTGTTTCTAATAATCAGCCTTTTATCTTCAAATAAATAAAATTTCACATATATAGCAATATCAATGAGTAAGGTCAAATGACAGATGCTTAAATGGATAAAGAGGAGAGTGTGTTGCACAGGACCACAATCCTATAATGATAAAATGATTATGTCGCCTCTCTCAAGTAGTTTCTTTAAGCCGTATACTTTGCTTTTCCTCTCTTTCTTGTTTACTTTTTCTCCTTCTTCATTTCCAAAGCCTTCATTCCTCTGTACATTGCCCCAACATGCTTGATCTCATTTATATGTAAAGTAATTTAATTCTATTTCCTGTAAGCCTTAAATAGTCCACATAATCCCTCATATAATTTTCTATTCTTCAAGCATGTCAAAATCATTATATCAAAATAAAGAATCTGCCTTGCTCTCAGAAAGTTATCCCCACAGAGAGTTGTATTGTATCTTCCCATGATTAAACAAGATACAGCTAGCCATATTGTTCAGCAATTTTATATTCCATAATATTTTATGATATTTAAATAAATATCTTAACATATTCTTAATTTACTCATATATATTAATAGTGTTTTATGTATAATGAATGGGATATGTCTAGTTCTCTTTTAATTGTATATTGCTAGACAATATAAAATTAAAAATAATTTTATGTAATATTATTCTATCCAATATTTTGGATGAATTATTATATTAATTCCAATTTAAAACCTCTTTTGAATTTTCTGTGGATTTTTTTACACATTTTTTGATAATTATTTGTATATATCATTGGCTAGGATCTCCACTAAAATGTTCAATAAAAAGAAACAGAATAACTTCAAGAAGATTAAAGAGCATAAAATTCTATACACCTAAACATTGCTTTGAAAAATTTAAAGTCATAAGATGAAACTGAATTTCATGAATCAATTATTAAAAAATATTTTCTTATTTTTGATTTTTTTTCATTACTTCAGAATATTACATATGTGATACTGATCCTTGGAAATTTTCTGTGTTTTATTTTGCATATATCATATGGCTAACTTTTTTAATAGTTTGTTCTTAAAAAGAATACATTTTTTAATTGAAAGATAAATTGTACAGCGTGTATGTGTTGTATTAGCTCAAATGTATTACTCTTTTGTTTATTTCTTCTATACCTTTACCACATACTGTGTGCTTGGAACATCATGTTCTTATAAAGGTATATTAAAACTTCATATCATAAATGCCAATTTTTTTCCTTTATATTCCAGTCAGTCCTTTATTTAGGTTCGTTAAGACTATATTTTAAGTTACACTACCATTTTAGGATGCTTACATTTTCTTGGGGGCTGTCTTTTATTTAGCACTGGATACAATCTTTAATATTTTATTCCTTCTATTTTTTATGTGTAGCTTTGTTTTGGGTATATTTCTCATTAGTAGCATATATCTGAATTGTGTGTTTGTGCATGCACGTGTGTGTTTCCGTAAAATGCACCTATGGCTAGATATTTTAAATTATTATTTTTGAAAACTTTTGGAAAGGGGGGTACACCTTTAGGCAATCAACACACACTTTAAAAAAAAAATGACAGTTCTGCTAAAGCCTTTACCATATTCCTCGTCTTCAGTGTTATCTTCTTTTCCTCTCCCTTCCCCAAGGATAATCAGTATTCTAAATATTATATTTAATATTTGTGTGCTCCTCATTCCAATTTCATAACATACGTTACATTTTGTATGGTTTAAATTATCTATGAAGCCACTTTGCATGTGGCTTTTCTCAATCAACATTAAGTTATGTTAAAGTATGTAGTTATAGTTTATTCATTTACACCTCTATATAGTATTTTGTAGCATTCCATTTTATACATATATCACAAATATTTATTCTTAATTCGATTGATGGGCACTTATATTTATTCAAGTTCTTGGTATTATAAACATGCTAGTATGAGCATTCTTGCAGTGTACCTGGTGCACAAGGACTGAGGTATCTCCGGAAGATGTCACTAGTTTTGGGGTATGAGCATATTAGACCTTATTAAATGATGATAAATTTTCTTCCAAAGTGAGTGAACTAAATTACACTCCCAACAGCAGTATAGAAAAGTTATTTCATACGATACAAAACTCAACCACTAAATGCTTTGAAAGTATTTCCTTAACAAGGGAGGCCCAATATATGTATTATATATCTGTATCTATCTATCTATCTATCTATCTATCTATCTATCTATCTTGTCATTTTTGGCACTGTTTCTAAAGAAAAACTCCTTTATCCCAAGCAAAAAAGCACAGAGGTGGAGTCTGGCTTCAAGAAATGTAGCTCAAATTCCCAGGGCTGGCAGAGAATCACCATATTTACGGAGAGCTGTTAATGGGGTCTTAATAGGAAGGAAGTCCCTTTAGTAAGTTCTCAAGCCAGAGGCTTGAGGCAGAAGCTAAGTCACAGGGCAGCATCTCCTGAGGAAGTGGGCCATCTCAGGTGGCATGCCTCTCCAGGAATAAGCAGTCAGCCTGGGAACAGTTTCATGGGATGGCATAGCGACATGGTGCACTGTGAACCTGCAGCCACTATGCACTGGTTGTGAACAGGGAGAGCCAAAAACGGTGTCCTCCTGGTAATGAGCTTTCAATGGCTCAGTCTCCTTACACTGAAGCCTTGTGAGTAGCCCAAAGCCACAGCCACTCCCTACTCTGCTGTTTGGTGCCAGCTGACTGTGATGGCCCATAAGAAGGGAGCTGGTGATCCCCCTTTAGGCTGCCCACCCACACTTGAAACTACAAAGTGGCAGGGAATTGGGGCACTAACTGGTTTGGTCACCTGGCTCCTGCCTAGAAAGCTGCAGATTTCTGGAAACAGGTAAACAAACCCAAAATTAGCTCAGTGGTTAGAGCACTGGTCTTTTGTCCTACGATTTGTTTCTCCCAGTGGAACGCTTTTATTTCAATTGTGAAATGCTTTATTTCCAAAATTCTAATTTCTTATATCTACATGTTTTTCTTCCTCCCTATTTCTTTTTTTTTAATGTTTCCTTTTTATGGATATAATTCTTTCAAATTTATATTCCTCAAACTCTAAAATTATCCCATAAATTTCATTTTATTTGTAATAAATTATTGTGTGATTGCTGATTTTTCTGAGAAGACACTGTTTTCTCAGTATTAAACACCTTCATATATTTCAGAATTTCATTGTTAGATTCAAAGTAAGTCAGTCTTTCTCTCTTTCTCTGTGTCCCTCTCTCCCTTTCTCCATCTCTTTTTACTTTTTTTCTCTATTTGTATTTCTTGATTTGAAGCAATTTTATCTTAGGACTTAGGCTCCCAATTCAGAAGCCAATACATTTTACCATGGTGTGTCTCTCTGTCACAGAAAAGATATTAAAACTATAGCCATTTATTCAATGGACAGATTTGTTCTTGTTAATGAAATAAAGTCTATGTCATCTCTATCCCTAAGACTGTAATTTGCTATAAAACACAATTAAAGGAACCATCTGAAACAGTTCAGTTTCTTTTTTAAAGCAGGAGAGATCCAAGCCAGTCTTTACATTAAGAAATAAATCTGAACCTAGATCCCACTCATTTGGAAATTGTTTAATGTCTATTGTTCCACAGGCACACACTAGTGACTGACTCTCTAGAATATAGCAGGTCCATGGGATTTCTTTACCTTTCTATTTTGTTTGGTTTCATGGAAATGTATTCAGATATTTGCAAGGAGCTATATCATCTTGGTTTTCTGCTGTGAACGTGTATCTGTCATTCTCTCATGTTCATGGTAGAAAATGGAGCAGAGTGTGAAATCATTGCAGTGGTTTGACCAGAAACTCAACATCCAATAGCATATGCTATAATATTAATATTCACACAAAAATTTGCTATTGATATCCTCTGAGGCCACACAGCTGGACACTAGAGGTCTTTTGTGTGTGTGTGTGTTTATGTGTGTGTGTTGCAGCCCATACATAACAATTGGTAAATTTTCAAATAGCAAAAGCTCAATAAAGCAGTAAGCAACGAAGTTGGCACACTAATGTGTCAAGGTGAGAGTCAAACTGAAATGTGAAAAAGGAAATAATCAAACTTTTATATAGTAATAGGAAAAAACTTCCAGAAAAAAATTAGCCGATGCATTGTTCTCCTATCAGATGTCTTTATTTTGTCTATGACACAAGAGACAAGGTAAATATTGTGTTAATAGTGGTTTAATGGATTCAATGCAGTAGAGTGGTCAGAGGCTTGAGGAGAGTATAAAGGGTATAAATTAATACTTGTCAAAACGGGCTAAGAGAATCTCTATTTCTGAAAAGATAGAGTAAAAATATCCTAGAAATGATGGAGGTTTTCATAAGTAAAACAACTCAACACATACCCAGTACAGTGGATGAAAATAAACACATAACAAAGCAAGTATGAAATTTCAAGACAGCGTTAATGAAGATAATCATCTTAGCTTCTAGAAAGAAAAACAATAAGTTTCATGCATTCTTTCACAAGGAGCTACTGAAATATGTGTTCCTCAAAAATAAGGGAATAAATAATCAAAGAAGATGATATAGGATCCAACTAGCAAATGATCTAACAAAAGAAAAGGCAAGTGGAACCCCAGAGTACTAGGGAGAAATTAATTTAAACTGAAGCAAGTCAAAGAGCAATTTTTTTTTTCTTAAAATTGCTTTTGCTATATAGGGTCTTCTCTGGTTCCATATGAAGTATAGAATTATTTTTTATAAATCTAAAAAATGACGTTGGTATTAGGAATTTCATTGAATCTGAAGATCACTTTAGGTAGTATAGACATTTTAATAATGTTGATTCTGCTGATCTATGAGCATGGTATGGTTTTCTAGCTGTTTACATCTTCTGCTATTTCATTCCTCAGTGTTTCGTAGTTCTCCTTGCAGAGGTCTTTTATCTCCTTAGTTAAATATATTCCAAGGTATTTTATTTCCTTTATTATTATTATGAAGGGTATTGAGTCTTTGATTTGGTTCTCAGTTTGATTGTTGTTGGCATATAAGAATGCTACTGATTTCTGTACGTCGATTTTGTAGCCTGAGACTTTGCTGAATTTGTTTATCAATTCCGGTAGTCTCATGGCAGAATCTTTGGGGTTTTCTAGATATAAGATCATATGATCAGCAAAGAGTGATAATTTGACCTCTTCTGCCCCCATTTGGATGCCCTTGATTTCCTTCTCTTGTCTGATTGCTCTGGCTAGGACTCCCAGCACTAACTTGAATAGACGTGGTAATAGAGGGCAATCTTGTCTGGTTCCAGTTCTAATTCCAAATGCTTTCAATGTTTTCCCATTCAGTATGATGGTGGCTGTGGGTTTGTCATATATGACTTGCATCATTTTTAAGTAAGTCCTGTCTATACCCATTTTGTTAAGCATTCTTATCATAAAAGGGTGCTGAATTTTGTTAAATGCTTTTTCTGCATCTATTGAGAGCATCATATGGTCTTTATTTTTGCTACTATTTATGTGGTCAATTACATTTATAAATTTGTATACGTTGAAATATCCCTGCATCTCTGAGATTAAGCTTACTTGGTTGTGATGGATTATTTTTTTGATAAGCACCTGAATTCGGTTTGCTAGGATTTTTTTGAGAATTTTTGCGTCTGTATTCATAAGAGATGTTGGTCTGTAGTTTTCTTTTTTTGTTGTGTCCTTTCCTGGTTTTGGGATCAGGGTGATGTTGGTTTCGTAAAATGTGTTGGGGAGGATTCCTTCCTTCCCGATGTTGTGGAATAATATCTGCAGGATAGGCACCAGTTCTTTGTAGGTCTGGTAAAATTCAGGTGTGAAACTGTCTCATCTGGGACTTTTTTTTTAGGAGGGTTTTTTATTGTTGCTTGAATTTCAGTCCTTGATATTAGTCTGTTCAGGAATTCTATTTCTTCCTGAATGAGCCTGGGGAGGCTGTGTGTTTCTAAGAATTTGTCCATTTTCTCCACATTTTCAAGTTAATGTGCATAGAGGTTTTCATAGTATTCATAGATGCCATTTGCATTTCTATGGTATCAATTGTAATTTCTCCTTTTTCATTTCTGATGGAGCTTATTTTTTTTTAATTTACCAAAATGTATTTATTCATAAAATAATATTTGTATTAGACTCAAAAATTTATAAAATACCTTCTTCTTATTTGACACAATTCTCTCAACAAATATATGATAAAGTATTAGTTTTCTTAAATTACAGATGAAAAACTAATTTTCTGAGATATAATTTGCTCAAAGTAAAGCAGCTAATAAATGGTACAGATAAGCTTACTAGAGTCCTTTCTTTTCTGCCTCTCATTAATCTAGCAAGAGGCATGTTAATTTCTACTAAGTGAAGTATCACAAGAATAGAAAAACAAGCACCACATGTGCTTGCTCACCATCAAAATGGTATTAACTGACTTAACTGACTTAACTGACCAACACTTAAGTGTATATATAGTAGTAATATCCATCAGGTGTTGGGCAGGTGGCGGTGGGGAAGGGGATGAGTATATTCACATCTAATGGGTGCAGTGTGCACCATCTGGGGTATGGACACGCTTGAAGCTCTGACTTGGGTGGGGAAAAGGCAATGTATGTAACCTAAACATTTGTATGTCCATAATATGTTGAAATAAAAATATAAAAAAGAGCAAATTTATGGTATATAATATATGTTTAAATATACTGACAGTGGAGGCAGTAGATTTTTCGCCACTGGGGAGATTTTGAAAGTTGAATTAATGATAAACACCTAATAAACTTACCAAATGGAAGCATTTGCTCAATAAAATAATACTAAACAAAAATTAAAATATATTTGTAGTATACTTATTGGTTACTATGTTGCAAATACGAATAGTATTTACGTGATCGAAATATTGTAAATTTGTCTTATCTACCCAAATTATAACTCTGAAGAATGAAGTGGGAAGGGGAGACAGAAAACATGTGTTCTGTGTTTGGGTCTGCATGTTTTGAGAGCTACAACCACAACTCCAATGGTAGCTAATCAATAGATAATGCCTAACACTGAAAAGTTAAAAAGTAGGAATTTTTCTTAGCTATATAAGACATAAATACCACAATAATTATCAAAAGACTTGAATGTGATGCCTATAGGAAGTGATAATTTGGCAAGATGCTGTTTTTATGAAATGCACCTTGAAAGTCTATCTAACTTTTTATGTTAAAATGTAAATATTCTTCATATATATATGATTTATATCAATATATAGTTACTTAAACCTAGTTTTTATTTTTATCAAACAGAATGAAAATTACAAGTAGGCAGACAAAGCTGTGAACCCAGGTTCTCCTACATCTTAATCTATGAAACTTTAGGTAAGATTCTTAACCCCCTTTATATAAGTTTTTTCATCTGGAAAATTGACACAATATAATCTACCTAGTAGCGTTGCTACTAATATTAAGTTATAAAACATGTAGTACTCTTGATATATTGTTCAGCATATAACAGGAGTTCATATATAAAAGTTAAAAATACATAGAATTGAAAATTGAATTGTAAAATATTGTGAAAGCTTTTTTAATAGCTATTTTGCATCTTGTTAATGTCTTTCCACTCTAATGTATGATAGATTCATGTACTCTAGCAGATTAAAGTTTAAGGCATAAGATGGATAGGGTATATAGTTCAACAGCTTTATAAAGGTTTAAGAAATTAGAATTAATATTCAATTATTAGCCATTAATAATTTGATATTTTATTGATATATTTATTCTCTTTACATAATAAAATATTGAATATACCTAATTTGATTTCCAGTAAAAATTATAAAATTGATTACACATATTGCTTTCCTTCTTGCTCATTACTGGTTTTTTGACTGCAGCATTCTTTCACTCTGAGTTAGGTGTCCTGGAAAGAGTACATCAAATCATTTTATTGCCTCTTTCCCTCCTGACTGATGCAGGTCCAAAGCTATTTCACTTTCGAACTGGTCTTGCTGAACATCAACAAATGTTTACTTTCACAGTGAGGTTTTCTGTTATGTTCCACAACTGAGAAACACTTAAATTTGGAGAAGAGATATTGTTGAGCTCCAATAAAGGCTATTTGAAATGTGAATTTTACTTTGACTTTCTAAATTTTTTCAAGAGGAAAAATTGGAAAAAAGTTGAAGTGACATTTATTCCTGGAATAAATATTTATTTTGAATGTTTATGGTATGAATATTTATTTTGAGAATTTTATAGATGAACTAATTGACTGATATTAATGGGAGTGTTTTACATAACATTAAATATACAAATTCGCTCTCTCTCATACATGTGGGCAGAATATTAGATAGGAAAAGAGAAGAAGTGTTCTTCAATTTTGAAATGGATTAATTTTTAGGAAAAAGTTATTCTTTCCAACCTTATTGTTATGTTTTTATTGTTGCTCTTGTTTCCCCTAAATTTGTGCAAATAATAGCTAACATTTTTTGAGCTTTTCCTCTGTACTGATCACTGTGGTAAATTCTTTCCTTATCTTTTAATCCTGATTATAAATCTGTGATTTTCTAATGAATAATTTCCTCATTTTACAAGTGAGAAAAAAGAAACTGAAAGTGCAGGGGGGTAAATGCATCACCCAGAATCTCAGAGCTAGTAATTCTTTTATTATTAATATTTTAATTAAGAAATAAAAATTATATGTATTTATTATGTACATGTTAAAATATGTATACCTTGTGGAATGGCTAACTGTAGCTAATTAACAAATACATTAGCTCATAATTTTTTTTTTATAAACAGTATGAAGACTTTTTTTATTATGGCATTAGGCAAAAGTATTTAAAGTCGATAAATTTTTATTCAATAAATTTCACACGTGATTTCTTTCACTGTCCATCAAGATAACTTTAGTTTCTCAAAAGCTGGAGTCAAGGTTTGTCTTCAAGATAGCCCTTTTTTTTTTTTTTTTTTTTTTT
>CAUYSK010004410.1:0-101408 GCA_963575035.1 Avahi laniger | reverse complement strand
ATGTTTGAGACAGAGTCTCACTCTGTTGCCCAGGCTAGAGTGAGTGCCCTGACGTCAGCCTAGCTCACAGCAACCTCAAACTCCTGGGCTCAAGGGATCCTTCTGCTTCAGCCTCCCGAGTAGCTGGGACTACAGGCACGTGCCACCATGGCCGGCTAATTTTTTCTATATATTTTGAGTTGTCCACCTAATTTTCTTTCTATATTTAGTAGAAACGGGGTCTCCCTCTTGCTCAGGCTGGTCTGGAACCCCTGAGCTCAAGCAATCCTCCCACCTTGGCCCCCGAGAGTCCTAGGTAGCATCATTTTTCTATAGCCTTAATATTTAATGGACAGATTGGATGGATATAAAACCGTTGGTCCACACTTTGCTTGAATTTTTTTAAAATACAATTCTATTTTTACTTGCTTTTCATGTTGTTTTTGAAAATTCTGACACCAGTGTAATTATTTTGTACTTTTATAAAACTGCTATTTCCTTTTGCTAACAATCTGGTATTTGTCTTTATCTTTGAAGCATAATACTTTTACCAGAATTTGTCTTGAATTTGATTATTCTGTGTCAATGTCAAGCATCTTGTGGGTATCCTCAATATATTTTTTCCTTTTATTTAAAGAAAGCTTTCTTAAATAGTAGTTTTAAAAATTAATTCTATCTTGTGCTTTTTCAAATCTTTTTCTGAAATTCAAATTTTCTTCTTTTATTTTCACTTTTCCTATCTTTTCTTGATAATTTTTTTATCTGATACATTTTCAATGCTATTTATCTCATTTTCATTGTGTTTATTGTTTTTCTTCCTTTCTTTAATATTCTTCACTAAATTGCATTGTGGTTTATAAAACCCTTGGAACTTTGTAAGTTAATTTTTAATTCTAAGAAAATATTCTGTTTTCCCTCCACATTTTTTCATATTTCAATCAAATCTTTTTTCATTTCATGCTTTTTTACTATTTATGTTTTTAATTTTAGAACTTCTAAAATATGTTTTTTAATTATTCCTAAGTGTGATTTGTGTTTTATTTTTTTTTAAGTTTTTATTTTTCATATTATAGGTATATAATAGTCATACATCTTTATAGGGAACATGTGATGTTTTGATACAGACATACGATGTGAATTAATCAAATCAGGGTTATTGGGGTATCCGTCACCTCAGACATTTACCATTTCTTTGTTTTAGAAACATTCCAATTCCTTTATTTTAGTTATTTAATTGCAGTATTCTTTTGCTGTATAATTTGATTTAAGGGAAAGAATTGTCATGAGGTAATGTGTTTTATTTCTTATTTTCTGTTTTCTATAGTAGTTGTATTGTATAGACTTATTCACCAATGTGTGTGTATGTGTGTGTGTGTGATTTTAAAGCAGCTAACCACATTCTCAGATGAACGATATCTTATTCCTCAAGTAGCAAAATATAATCTCTTTAATGTGTGCATGCCTATGTGTGTGTTTTGCTCTTTCTCTAGAAGAAGGTGTTTTGGTGTCCTCAGACTTTTTGACCCCTCTATTTCTTACAAGACAAATACCTTATTTTTTAATTTTTTTTAATTTGTCATCTATTTTCCAAGGAAAGCATTACTTTTCATTTTTGAATTCTGCTTCTATATAAGTGATTGCTTCTAAAAATGCAACATTGAATTGTGCTTACCTTTAAGTTGTTACACTGTCATCCATGATATTTTTGGTTTCTCTTTTAAGTAATTGTTTTAGAACAATCTCAAAAATGCTGCTGGCTTTCTTATTCTTTCTTCTGTTCAATTTTTATTCAAACTACGCTTATTTGGCACTTACCACAAAGGCTCATTTTGGTAATATAATAGAGAACTCACTAATATTTACTTGTTTTTTATTTAATTCAATTTAATTTAATGTTTTTTAAAGGTAATTTGAAATGTAGACATTTTCCATGTTCTTCTTGGTGATTTCTTTCTTTTTTTTTAATTTAATATCTCTGGATCTCCTTTATTTTATTTGTAAAATGTAAAGGGTAGAATATTTTTAATGTTCCTCTACTGTTCTATGACATTGTGTATAAGAATGGTATATGATTTAGAATAAGATTTAAAGAAATATAAACAACCAAGTACAATTAAATTCCTCATTAATGCTTTAAAGTCAATCCTTTTAATTTTTCCCTTCTAGTTATAAATTAACAAACTTATTTTGAATCTTTCTTAATGCCAAACATCAATGGGTATATAATATCATTCCAGGATTTCTGGACTTTATGATCTTTGGAGTAAAAATACATTTCTTTGAATATATGCACATTACTTGAATATCTTTTGCTATTAAAATATTTCTGCTATTACCTACTTTTCCTGCTTGCCTACTGAAGGTATGAATTCTATTTTTTAACAGAGACTTAAAATTAGTAATTCTCCTTAGCAATTAAATAAGTTTCGTAACGTACCTTTAAAACTCATCAATGATAAAAAATACCTTGGGGTGGGGCATGGTGACTCACGCCTGCAATCCTAGCACTCTGGGAGGCCAACGTGGGGAGGATTACTTGAGCTCAGGAGCTCAAGACCTGCTTGAGCAAGAGTGAGACCACATCTCTACGGAAAACAGAAAAATCAACTGGGCATAGTAGTGCATGCCCGCAGTCCCAGCTACTCAGGAGGCTGAGGCAATGGTGATAGTAATTACTTCATCTTCCAAAGTATTTGTGCGTGTGTGTCTGTGTGTGTGTGTGTGTGACAGAGTCCCTGTCACCCAGGCTGGACTGCCGTGGTGTCATCATAGCTCACTGCAACCTCAAACTCCTGGGCTCAAGTGATCCCCCTGCCTCAGCCTCCTGAGTAGCCTGGCCAACAGGTGTGCCCCACCATGCCTGGCTGATTTTTTCCATTTTTGGCAGAGACGGAGTCTCGCTTCTGCTCAGGCCGATATCGGAACTCCTGACATCAAGCAATCCTCCCTCATTGGCCTCCCAAAATGCCAGGACCACAAGCGTGAGCCACCATGCCCAGCCTTTCTTTACATACAAACTTTCCATGGTCCACATGCTTTAGGTCTGATTTTTGCAAACAGTATGTGGCTGAATTTTGTCTGTTTTTTTATTGGGCAATTTAGTCCACTTTTATTGTGATTAAAGATATATTTCAATTTGTTTCCATCTATACTCTCACTTAGTGCGTTCTATTTGTCTAGATTTTCCTATGCTTTCCGCCCTTTTCTCTTGTCTTCTAAATTTTGATTTAAAAAAATTTTGTTCATTTAATTCACTATCTCCGTGTTTACTGGTTGGAAATTATTACGTTCTGTTTTCATGCTTGAAATCTTACCGTGCATACAGTTTTCCCTTGGTATTCACGGGAGATTGGTTCAAAGAATCCCTTTGGATATCAAAATCTGCATATATAAAATGGTGTAGTATTTGCAAATAACCTCCACACATCCTCCCATACTCTTTAAGTCATCTCTAGATTACTAGTAATATCTAATACAATGCAAATGCATGCAGTTGTTATACTGTGTTGTTTAGGGAATCGTGACAAGAAAGAAAGTCTGTACATGTTCGATACACATGCAACCATTGAAGGGTTAAGTATATCCACAACCTGTGGATATGAAAGACTGACTATACTTACTTTACTAACATTTCAAGTTACTATTTCAAGCCCCTTTTGAACATTTTAGCACTGATCATTTTCTCCCAGCTTACACATTATTTTTATTCAGTATTTTATCTTTTTTCTTACCTTTACAAATAAGACATTGCTATTGATTCAAAAAACAAATGTTTCCTTAGATTTTTCTAAAATTTAAACAAGTTATTTGCCCACCATTTCTTCCTGTATTTCAGTCCCTCTTGCGGAGATCATTTTTCTTTTTTCTGAATACATTTTTTAGAAGTTCCTCTACTAGTGGTAAATATTCTCAGTTTTTATTTTATCAGAACATCTCTTTATTTTGAACTTTTTCTAAAAAGATAATGTTTCTGGACAAACAGTTCTAGCTTGATAATTATTTATTCTCAGCATCTTGAAAATATTTGACTGCCTTATACAGAGAAATTGTATTTTCTGGAATAAACTATAGCCTAAAATGCACTATCTCTTGATTTCTGATTTTAATTTGTTTAAAGTAGAGATAGAAGTTCCAGATTCTTAAAATTTTTAAGGAAAAATAAATATGAACTGAAATATGTACCTTCCTGAATTCTCAGTCTTTTTACCCCCATTAAATATGTCAGAAAATTACCCAACCTCTTGACTTTATAGGTCATTTCTAAGAATTCAACTAGTTTTGCATATAATCAATGTTCCCTATTTTTCACATTTATATTTAATGCAGTTCATATATTTATTTGAACTAAATAATTACAGCATGCCTAATAAAATCTATTTTAGGAATAGACACAACTGACCATTAGCATGTGAAAACTAGTAGATGTAATAAGTGTGGGTTATATTAGAGAGTAGGCTAATATCCATAAGTATTCAGCTTTGTACATTAGTAGTTAGAGAGGGAATTTTAATCATTTAATAGAGCAGAACATTTAGAAGAACATTGGTTAAGAAACATCCTGCTATATTTTTTGGAAATAGAATAATATTCTAAAAATATAATGTTAAGATATATAAGATAAACGATAAGAGCAAAACAATTGGGGGTAAATTCACTTAATGTAAATAATAATTACATGCTAGTAAGATTCTTATATTGACTTAAATTATCTAACAGAAAATTTCAAAATTGACCTAAAATTAACAAAGATTTAAAATTGTAATAAAATAAGTTATTATAAATGTAGGTAAATAGCAATCAAGAGAAGAATATTATGCAAAGTGATCAAAGAAGGAATCGGTCATGGACGCATGTTAAGCTATTGATCCAATAACTTTTATATTCATTTATTAAAATTTATTTGAATTATAATACAAATTATTTAGAAATTGGCCTACCAGATGGATATGAACAGATAATAAATAGATATATCCACAAATAATAGTTTGAAATCATTTATACATGATACTGTATTATCATTTTACTAGTATTATAGTTTAAAATTGAGTAGGATGTTAATGAAATATACAGTTGCCACAAAAGCTGAAAATATATTAATACATTACTTCAAAAAAAGAGCAATAATAAAATACATGTTACAATTTTAATATATTTGAAAAAGATAAAATAATCTTCTTGGAAGAAAAACAACAACAAGAAGAAGTAAAAAGAACCAAAAAGCTATTACAAAGAAAATACTCTGAAAAATAGATGTGTTTTGTCACATGGGAAGCTTAGGTTGAGATTGAAGGTCAAATCTAGTTAGCATACCGAATAGCAACCAACCACACATTGCTACGCACATACACACACACACACACACACACACACACACACACACACACACATCCCACAGCATTTACTGTAACAGATTTCCATTTAACATGCTAGCATTATGACATTGCAAAATGAACCCTATTAGCTGGATCACATCATTTTCCTAAACTTAGGAACACTATTTTCTACTCTCTTTTCACTAATCCTGTCATCTTGCACCTTTAAATACATTACCACAAGATTCCTTAGAATGAACATTTTTATTTTAATTACAGCTACCATTTAGAGATTATGTAAAATGTGAAATTGTACTAATTATGCTATCTATGATTAGAAGGGAACATAAAACTCAATAATACACCTAAACAGAGTAGAAATAGAAAACTTAACTGACGTGCTGATGGGTGTAGGAAGAGATATCAGAGATACGAAGTGAAATGGAAAGAAAAACATAAAGATTAAGTTCCAGGCTACATTAAAACTCATCACTAATCCATTAAGTTACTGAAGAGTCTCCTTTGAGAAGACATAGAACTTTTATTACTGGCTAGGTATCTAAGGTTTGACAGGTATAAGGAAATGTACCGAAGAGAACAGCTTGTCTCTGGTCTAATCATTTGAAGTAAAGAAGGAGCTTTATAATCTGAAGCATAGTTTGCATTTCTAATTTGGGCAATTATTTAATACCAGTGGCTTGATTACAATTTTCACATAAAATGTAATATGATATATGAATGCAGGCATGTTGTGAAAAAGTATCTTACGATATCTGAATAATAATATGTCAGGAGGTAGGCTAAGTCATTTTGTGAGAGATGAATTCTGCATTATTCATCTCTAAAGAAAATTAAGAATAAAAAAGTCTATAGAATTTCTTGATTAGTATACTCCTTTATTTATACACTACCATAAATTTATATTATTTTTATTTAGTTTAACATAAGAACAAATTCAAAGATAGTAACATTGTAAAGTTCAGGTAATAAAAAATCCAGAGTGAAGAAAAAACTATCCTCAAAGGAATGACATAAATTAATTTACATGGAAAATAATAGTGAATAGAGGAAAAACTTAGTCTTAAGGTGAAATACAAACTGTAGAGTTTCTAAAGAGAAAAGGAAGAACAAGATCTGGATGCAAATTACAGAGTTAAAAATACAGAAATAATGCTCTAAAATTGAACTGGTTTTGCTTCACATAAAAATAAATATTGAAAAAGATTTCTCTGTGAGGATGTCATCTATTTAGAAATCATATTTTTATCATTTTAAAATGTCAATTAAAATACTTTAAGGAATGAAACAGAAGGTAAAAATTTCATCAAAGCACCTAAAACTTAGGCCATTACTCAATCTATTAGAAATGTTGATAATGAATATTTATCAATAAAAATAAATTGAATGTTAAATCTCATGTTTCACTTGACACATGCACTATGTCAGGCATGCACAGTTGAAGATGATTCTCTGTAATCACTGCCTTCCATTTTTCTTGTTTACCTCATCAAATTCCACTACTCTGAATCTAATCATTTCTTGAGCCCATCAGGCTGTCCAATCTTTTGGATATACCACTTTTTACTCTTCCTAATTCTCCTCAAATCCCTGCTCTTTTCTAATCAGCTGAGATTCTACTGTCCACCATTATAATTACTTTATAAGCAGTTTCTTTGTTTCTTGTTCCAAATTTCCTATTAAACTGGCAAAAAACATAACCTGATTAAATCTATTACTTCTCTTAATCTATATCTAGGGAAAAATATAAATCCATGCTGGCTTGTCTCACTATAAGTTTATGTTCATGTAATTTCAAATGGCTTAAAAGCCTAGAAGCCTATATATATTTCCTTAGGTTCTGGATTGTTATACTTTCCTATTTCACTCTAACACCTGCTGTATTCACCTTCAGCCTACAGTATCCACTCCTCCCTGCTTATTTTTAAATAGTGATCTTTATTTTTTTATTCCCTAAAAGAGAAGTAATCATAAAAGATTTTTTTTCTGTATTCTCATTATTAAGCCTACAATATTCCTGCACATGCTGTCCACGTATGTTATTTTCCTTCTTTTAAAGCCAGAAACCTCCCCTTGTGTAACCAAAGCCTGCTCCTCATTTTCTTTCTTCCTATGTTATCCTCATCAGATTATAGAACATAACGTCAGCTGTATTTAAAAAAAAATTCTTTGATACTATTTCCTCCTCCAATGTCTGTCCTATTCTTCTGCTCCCTTTGACACTAAAATTCTTCAAAAGAATGGTATTGACGGATATTTGCTCTCTCCAATTTTTTCATTTTTATTCTTTTCTCAATCAATGCTCATCCAGCATTGGTGCTACCATTCTATCAAAAAATGGCTCTGGCCTCCACAAGACAAATTTATGATGAATTCTTACTCAATTTGTCAGCAACATTTGATGCTGTGATCATATCCTCCTTTTTGAAAACTCTTCTTCCTTTGGATGCAGAAACGGCCCTGAATCTTGTGCCTCATTCAATCTTGTATGACTCAACTTCTCAGACACTTTTGCTTGTTGTACTCAACTCCTCAACTTTTAAACTTTTGTGTGTCTCCATGGCTCAGTCAATGGATCTCTTTTGTATCTAGATCCACCCTCTAAATTATATCACTCGGCATCGTGGCATTAAATGCATTTTATGTGCTGATGGCTCTTGCATTTTCTTCTCTGTCTCAGACATCTTCCTTGAAATTCAGGAAAATATTCAATCCTTTACTTAACATGACTATGCTGTCATAATGAGGATACCTCAAAATGCAATGACATAAGTATTTACAATTTTATTGCTTACTCATATTGTGGTCTATAGATGAACAACTAGATCATTCTTTGCAATGGCAAATAAAGATATAGCTTCTTTTTATACTTTCTCTTCACAATCTTTAGGGTGCTATTCTCATGTGCATGGTCAAAGCATGTTACTGCTCTGCCTAACTTCCATCATACAGTAGATTAAAAATCAAGATGAGAACATACATATTTTAATATAGGGGCTGGGAGTTACACATGTCCCTACTTCATACATCTCTTTAGATACATGATCTTTCCAAGATTGAAAAAGGATGAAAAAATAATCGAAAACATAGTGTTTCCAGGATTCTGCTACCTGGTAATAGTATATTAATTAATTTAAATTAAAAAACCCACTGACCATATCTAGAAAAGTTGACCAAGATTAAAAAAATATATCTATGCTAAGGAATCAGAGCATTAAAAAGGCAGCAAAGAATCTGATAACAAGATTTGGGAATCACATATAAACCCACAAGGATGAGCTCAGCATTGAGTCTTTTTTTCTTGTATGGAAGTCTTCCAATTCCATGATAAGCTAATTGATCAGAGGCTAAGAATCTATTTGAACCTTTGAGAGTCTTGCAGAAATAGGAGGAGTAAAAGTCCAGTGACTGAAAATGTGGAAAAATTATGAAATTGTATATGTTGAGTAGGAAACTTAAGGCTCCAAAATTCAGTAACAAAGGCAACAAAAAGTAGAGAAATTCTTGGAGAGTTGATATCTACTTCCAATTAATCTCAATTCTTAAACTGGTTTAAGGTGATCTTGAATGCCATTGTTTAAGCAGATTACAAAATATAAGTGCAAATGTTCAAAAGAAAAATATCATCTAAACCTCAGTTTGATCTTTCATTTTAATATATATGGTAATTAACCAAATCTACTCTCCCCAACAAAAGGGTCATATTAATGAACAACAGAGAAAAATGACAGATAAAAGAAATTCATACTAGAGCTATATAATGGGTTCATGAAGCTTCAGTAAATAACTTGATATGTTAAAGAATATAAAATACTGATAACGTTTGTAGAGAACTGGAAGCTATTAATATAAAAGAATAAAGGAAACTGTAGAACACAGAAAAGATAACAATCGAGTGAAGGTGTTTGGTAGCCAATTAGAGCTGGCTGAAGAGAATGTAGTGAACAGAAAAATGGAAGAAGAAAATAGTCATAATAAAATTCAGAAACACAAAAAGATGAAAAATATAACAGCGAGTAAATTAAACATAGAAAATATGTAAATCAGACTCTTAGAGAACATTCATATATGGAGTTAATGAAAGAAGAAAGGGTAAAAATTATATTTAAAAATATAATGGATAAGAATTTCAAAAGATGAAGAAGGATATTCAGGAATAAAATTTATGCATGGTGAAGAAATAATAAATGGAATTAGGAAATATTCTGATCCAGTGACAGTTAATTTTTTTTAAAAAATGGCTTAAACCTAAAACTGCTCTTGGAGGAAAATTCATAGCCTTAAATACATGTGTCAGAATGAAAGTCTAAAGGCTGAAAATAATGGGGCTAATAATTGTCCCAAGATTGTAGTAATAAAGAGCAAATTTAACTCAAGGAAAGAATAATAGTATAATGTAATAGAATCATAAAAGAAATAATAAAAATAAGGTCAGATATTAATTAAAGAGAATATGACAATCAAGTGATAAAAGGTCAAAAGTTGGTACTTTTGAAAGACTAATAATGGACATATTACTGCGAAAAACTAAAAATATAAATAAAGCTATTTATTATAAAATTAAATATTTAATCAAAAATATTCCACAAAGAAAACTTCAGAACAAGATGATTTTACTTATATAATAAATTTAATAATGAAGTAGGAATTAATTATTGTCAATGTTATCAAATATAGCCCAAAAAGGGGAAATAAGAGACTTTACTCAGTTTGATTTATGATGCCAGAAGCTTAATTAAAAAATTGACATGTATATTTTAAGCAAAGAGAATTATTTATGAGCCTTATTCATTTAAAAAAATGTTAGATAAATGTAACATATAAAAATACATCATGAGCAGATTAGATTTATTCCATTACCTAAAATATTTTAAAATATCAATATAGCTAATTTATAACATTTACAGAATAAAGCAAATATATGTTTACTTTCAAAAATGGCATGTAAAATGTTTGTATAATATTTCTTTATGATTAAAAACCTTTTTATAAACTAAAAATAAAAGGAATTTTTTTTAATTTCTAAAATATGTCTACAAAACCCTCTGGTGGATATTTTCCTATCTTTGGTTTGCTTATGTATTGTCTAACTGTGTACACAAATACATACACATATACACTCCAGGGTTTATAATAGCAGATACATTTTATGACTTGTTCATTGTATCTACTCAGACCTTAGATCCCTGAGACCCCCAGGATCTGAAAAAATGTTCCTGTGCAATTGCATATATTAAGTGCAAAAACTTGACTTAAATTTTCTGAGTTACTTTTTAGCCACTGAAAATCAAACTCAAAATTATTCCATAATTTAGGTCTCATTTGCTTAATATGATCAAAAATTTAAATAGTTTAATATGTAAAAGTATTTATTGGAGTAATATTTTCTGTGTACTTACTATATACATGATATTGCAATGAATTCTATCAAGCATATATAATACATCCTTCTGATACATTTTACATCCTTACTCTTGTAAAGGATTGTATTTATAAATTGTATAGATTCTTTATATAAATTTATGAAAATAAACCTAATCTACTTCAATACATCAGGTTTATTTTCATAAATTTATATAAAGAATCTATACAACGATTTAGAGCTAATTTAAATCTGGAGAATTCTAAACAAACCTGATTGTTTCCATTACTCTTCTTTGTATAAGGTGAAGTAAAAAATATTTTGGGTTATTCAGTGTCTTTCCAGAAAACCCCAATATATTTTGAATACAATGATATCTTAATAGTTTTATTTATCAGAATTTGGAATTAAAATATAAGAAAGGCAAAATAAATATAATCCATAGAAATAGATTTTTTATAGAAACAACCAAGATTAGTTATTTTAGCTACTTCATAAATTGATGTAGAAATATGGCATTTAACATAAAAACAAGGAGAAGTTAGTAGAATAACCACTAATAATTTTTCTCTTCCTGAAATGAAGGATCTTAGTTGTTTCACTTTAAATAGTGTAGAAGGCGAAACATAAAACAGCAATAACTGACACAAAAATTGAATATATTCATACAGGCAAATAACATTTTTGCCCTATTTTTATTATCTGAACTATTTTTCAGAACTTTCAAAATTAACACTAGAAAAGACTTTAAATTTACAATATCATAAAAGAAATAGAGCACTTATAAATAAATTTAACAGACTGAAAAACACTGTTGAACAACATTAAAGAAAATCTAAGTGGAAAGACATCCTGTGTTTATGAAGCGGAGAATACTGTTTAGATGGAGGTATTTCCTCCTCTTTTTTTTTCAAAAAAATTATGTTCATATAATATCTGACAGTGTGAAAAAATTAGATGGAAACAATATATCTTAGTGTTTTAATCATAAAACAATTGGAGAAATCTAATTTGTCCAATAACTAGAAATATTAGTTCTATATAACATCTGTTATGTTATGTTGTAATAATATTATATTAACTATGGTTAAGACTCTAAGGCTTTGTCTGTATGTGTACACTGAGTCTTAAAATCTTTTTTTTTTTTTAAACAAGTGCTGAAACTTCTGTTTCTTTCCTGATCTTGTAACTTAGTAACCAAAGCAACTAATTCAGCTCAGAGCCTCAGCTACAAAGGAAACAATGTTTTGTAGAGTTAACTCGTTTAATATATTGGGTATTCCTCCATTGGTGCTTGTTTTTATTTTCTAACTTAAAATTTATGTAACTGCTTATTATTATTACCTTTATACTAATTAGCACATAATCTATAAAAAATTAAAGAGACTTACTATTCCAAAGCATTCTTTATTTTGTTCATATTTATCTAAATTAGATTTTGCTATATGGTGCACGTGATGACATACATTTTTTTATAAACAATTAAGCATAAAATTTCCAAAAAGAAAGAGTAAGAGAGAAAGTTGGTTATGGAAAGATTTGAAAAGAGTCTCAGCCCACTGTAAAAGACTAATTATATTCCCTTTACAAGAAAGGGAGAAAGTATAAATGCAAGCAATTTTGCCACACCAAAAGGGAAAGTCACTGTATCCACTTTCCAGTGGCACTTGTTAAAAGTGTCTTAGGCTCTTGATAATTCCATCAAAATCATGCAAATAATTATAACTGTTAACCACTGAAATATGGAAACAAAAATTTCCTGTCTTAACAAACTGATCTCTATTTTAGAGTCAGAACAGAGAATCTTCACATGGATACAGGACTCAGAGAACACACAATACCCATATGCCAGTTGTAACCCTAAGGACAGCAGAAAGAAATAGCCTCCCCCAAGCCAGAGCTACAAGTGTGCCCTTCCCCAATATGGTGTGCTCCACACCCATTAGTTGTGAGTTTATCCATCCCCACCCCATATCCACTCGTCTGGCACCTGATGAATATTACTTCCACATGAGCACCTTAGTGTTGATCAGTTAGTACCCAATTTGATGGTGAGTACATGTGGTACTTGTTTTTCCATTCTTATGATACTTTACTTTGAAGGTTGAGCTCTGGCTCTATCCAGGATAATACAGGAGGTGCTAGATCACCACTGCTTTTTGTGGTTGAGTAGTATTTCACGGTATACATATACCACATTTTATTAATCCACTCATGTATTGATGGGCTCTTGGGTTGTTTCCACATCTTTGCAATTGTGAATTATGCTGCCATAAACATTTGAGTGCAGATGCTTTCATTATATAGAATGCCTTATTTTGCTTTGGGTAGATGTCTGGTAGTGGGATTGCTAGATCAAATGGTATTTCTATTTTTAGGTATTTGAGATATCTCCAAATTACTTTCTACAGGGGCTGTATTAATTTTCAGTCCCACCAGCAGTGTAAGAGTGTTCTAGTCTCTCCACATTTATGCCACCATTTGTTGTTTTGGGACTTTTCGGTAAAGGCCATCCTCACTGGAGTTAGATGATGTCTCACTGTGGTTTTGATTTGTCTTTCCCTGATGGTTAGAGACATTGAGCACTTTTTTATATTTTTGCTAGCCATTATTCTGTCTTCTTTTGAAAAGTTTCTGTTTATGTCCTTTGTCCACTTTTTAATGGGATTGATAGATTTTTTCTTGTTAATTTCCTTAAGTTCTATATAGATTTTTTTATCAGTCTTTTATTAGATGTGTAGCATACAAATATTTTCTTCCATTCTGTAGGTTGTATATTCTCTCTAACGATAGTTTCTTTGGCTGTGCAGAAGCTTTTTAATTTGATCAGGTCCCATTTATTTATTTTTGTTGTAGCTATGATTGCTTTTGGGGTCTTCTTCATAAATTCTTTGTCTAGGTTGCTGTCTATAAGAATTTTCCCAACATTTTCTTCTAGAATTCTTAAGGTTTCATGCCTTACGTTTAAGTCTGTTATCCAACATCAGTTGATTTTTGTGAGAGGTGAGAAGTGCGGATCCTGTTTCAGTCTTCTAATGTGGCTATCCAGTTTTTCTAGCATAATTTATTGAATAGAGATTCTTTTTCCCAGTGTACATTTTTGTCTTCTTTTTAAAAGATTAGATGACAATATGAGGATGGTTTTATATCTGGCTTCTCAGTCCTGTCCCAAAAGTGCACATCTCTGTTCTTGTGCCAGTATCATGTTGTGTTAGTTACTATAGCCTTGTAGTAAAGCTTGAAGTCTGACAGCCTGATGTCTCCCAATTTGTTCTTTTTGCTTACGATTGTTTTGGCTTCTTTGATTTGAGGTCTTCTTTGATTCCATAGGAAGCATAGAATTATTTTTTCTAGATCTGCAAAGAATGATAATGGTATTTTGATATGAATTGCATTAATTCTGTAGATCACGTTAGGTAGTATTCACATTTTAACAATATTGATTCTGCCAATACATGAGCATGCTAGTGTTTTTCATCTGTTTATATCTTCCACAATTGCTTTTCTTAGTGTTTCACAGTTCTCCCTATATAGATCTCTCACCTCCTTCATTAAATATATTCCTAAATATTTAATTTTCTTTGATGCTATTGTGAAATGCATTGCATCTTCGATTTGATTTTTGGCTTGACTATTATTGCCTTATATGAAAGCCATTGATTTGTGTGCATTGATTTTGTAGCCCGAGACTTTACTGAATTCATTTATCAATTCCAGGAGTCTCTTGGTTAAATCCTTGGAATTTTCTAGATATAATGTCATATCGTCAGCAAAGAGTGAGAGTTTGACCTCTTCTGCCCCAATTTGGACACCCTTAATTCCCCACTCTTGTTTGATTGCTCTGACAAGGTCTTCCAGCACTATGTTGAATATAAATGAAGATAGTGAGCAACCTTGTCTGGTTCCAATTTTAAGCAGGAATGCTTTTAATTTTTCCCCGTTCAGTGAAACAATTCATGTTTCACATTGTACACCATTCAGAGTAGCATGATGAAATTTTTTGCCGTCTTTCTCCAGCCCAAGAGTCATGTATCATCCCTTTGGCCAGCACATCCATGCTGTCATTGCTACCTGCCTGTTAGTCATCAACATCCTCTGCTTCTGTCATCCAACCACGGACATTGTCATGACTCCCAGAATGCAAGATCACTGGAAACAGATGAAGTATCATCAGAAAGTCAATAAAAATGAAACACTACTTCACAATTTCTATATTATCCACCTCCCTTTATCTCATCATATGGGCATTTTATCATCTTACATCACAACAATGCTGAGTACCATACAATGAGATACTTTGAGACAGAGAGATACCATGTTTACATAACATTCATTACAGCATATTGTTATAATTGTATTTTATTATTAGTTATTGTTGTTAATTTATTACTCTGCCTCATTTATAAATAATTTTATTATAGGCATGTATGTATAGGAAAAAACATAGCATGACATATACAGATGGTCCCTGACTTATGATGGCTTGACTTAACAATGTTTTGCTTTAAGATGGGTTTATCAGGACATACCTACTGTAAATTGAGGAACATCTGTATAGGGCATGGTTTCAGGCATCCTCTGGGGCTCTTGACATATCTCCGCAGATAAAGAGGTCTACTGTATAAATAATATATATATATATATATTAGTTTTAAGCTTATTTACACTGAAGCAATCATTACTTTGGATCATAACAATGAAGTACCATGTTGTACAACAAGTCTGGTGTATAGGTTCACCATTTTACTTTATATCTTTCTGATCATTGTTTTCTTTTTTTTCTCACATATTTTTTACTATATTTTAAAAATATAAAAATCATTTTATCTCATGATCATTGTTTTCTTATAATGCCCATTGCAGGTACACAATCCTATCTCCTCCCCTTTCCTGCCTTTTTTTAGCACACACCATTTTGTTACTGAAGGTCTGATCCTTGTATAGTATTAGTTCATTGTAGGGAGATCTTCTTTATTGTTACATTTTTTATGGTGAGAATTTTCTCTTTGATGTCACTAAAAATAGAAATATTAAGGTCCATTTGGTTTAGAGTCTGTTTTATCCCTGAGAGCCACAAAAAAATGATCAATTATAATCCTATCTAACTCCTGCTGCCTTTTATCAGTGGAAGAATGTGGTAAGTCGAAAGGAGCATATGGCAACTCATTATTAGTGAGAAAATGCCCATAATTCAGGTTTTTATTATTTTAGATCCTTATCATTTGTATGTATCTTCATCATCATCAATTTCACACATTTGTCTTTCTCACTGAGTCCTTTTTCATTCCATTTATTTCTATTATTTGTGTGTTTTTTGATTTATTCTTTCATTCATTTATTTATGTGTCTCTTTGTTTACCACTGTATACTGACAGTCAAAGACCATTTGAGACACATGATAAGGGTTTTTACATTCAATAGGAGGCCATTTGTTTTAATAAAACAACACAGAATATCCACCAAATAAAAGCAAGCTGATGGTACCAGAGAGTAGAAGGTGCCTAGGTTTTGAAGTTAGATAGTCCTAGATTAAAATGTTTTTTAATTCTTTTGTTACTCATTTGCAAAACAAGGAATGATATATATTACACATGTATTTTTTAATATTAAATTAAATTATATATGTAAAATAACTAACTGGTATATACTATAGTAAATCTAGTAATAAAAAACAATCATAATTACAATAATAGTATGATACAAAATAATTTAATCATAATTATAATACTTAGATATGACAATTTAATATTTTTATCTTTTGCTTTTTCATATATATATATATATATATATATTTGCATTACACAGTGAATTCTTTAAGCAAATATTCCTCACTTAAAATTGTAAGTACAGCCTCAGGATATTTTCTAATGCTCAACATATATATTTTAAAAATCTATTGGAAATGTAAGGTATTTCTAATTTTTATTTGAGAAGGTGATATTTTATGAAATGTTTTCTTCTGAGATCTAACCTTAAAAATGTTTGTTTTTGTACAATGTGTTCAGTTTTAAGTGTTATTAGTTGCAAATTTCCCTAAGAAAAAAACTTGGATTATGCCTTATTTTGTATATTTTGAAAATATTTCAAATAATATTACTCATATGTATTGCCTCTTTTGTGAGTAGTCTGTTCATGTCTTTTGCCAAAATATTCTTTTCCAATTTACTTGTATGTGCTCATTATGTTAAGAGTACAAAACTTTACTGTGATTTGTTGAAAATAATTTTTGATTTTTTGGAATGTATTTTAATTTTATTTTCAATATTTAGAAATTTAAATTATATGCACATGCAAGTACTAATAATTGTTATTATACTTTGTTATTTATTTTATGGTATTTACACGTACAAAGTTTGTACCCTTTGAAGAAATTTTATTATTTTTAAAATTTAACTTCTTAATCTATCTTAAATATATTTCAATCTATAAGATGAAGAGATCTACTTTGTTTACCTTCTTATTTAAAAAAAATTCATGCCAATGTTGTCATATCATATGTCAGTGCCATTCCTTTTATTATTGTTTTCTCTAATGGTTTTAAGTTTAAGTTTTTAAAAGTAAATACTTAATCATAGTAGGATTTATTTTGATTGGTAGAGTGAAGGTAGGGATCTGTTATCTTTATTATTTTACATGCTATCTTTGTCATCCATCCTTTATTTTTTTCAATAATATATTGAAGATAATATAGGTTTTAATGCATTTTATATCCACTTTTTAGTGCAGTATTCAGAAATTGTGACAGCAATAATTAAAATAGCTAAGCAGTGCAGAATAATAATGGTTTCGCCTACTTCAACTGTGAAGTCATCTAATTAGACACCCTATAAAAATACTACCATTATCAGTAAGGATCAAAATACCGAAGACTTTTTCAGCTCATCTTTTTTGCTCATTATTTACATTCACACAGTTTTCAAATTATGAAGTTCTTCATAGACATATTTTTCAAACTGATCAATAATTTCTATCCATCCTCTTTGTCACTTTTGATTTAGATTTCCATATATCTCACCAGAAAAGGAAAAAAATTCTTTTTACTTTTTTTCAATATCCTTTTTCTCATTACTCCAATCTCTCATACTCAATGATGCTATTTTTTTGCTTTTAATGTAGATTTCTGTCATATCTTTCTTCATTGAAATATATTTACTGGTTCTGTGTTGCTCACTGAATTTATTTACAGTTTAAAAGCTGGACTGTACACACCTCAATCCCCAATCCCATATGGCCACACACTATTGAGCCAGTTTAGCTTCCACTGTGTCCTTGGTAAAACCGACTATTTATTCTCTCTTTGTTCTTCATTGTTTTCAAATTTTTATGCAGTTCCATTTTTCTCTTCTATGAAGATTCCTTCAAAACACTTCTTATCTGCCTTAATCCGATATGTCACCTCCATGAAGTTTACCTTAACTCAGTTATATTAATCTAACTTAAGATCCTTCATAGAATGTTATTTTTATTTCATTATAAGACTGTCATTTCAACTTCTTTTATGTGTACTTGGTGTTCATCTTTTTTCTTATTATTCAATTATAAATGATTTTGTTTAGCATCAAACCTTGCACCTTGCATATGGTTATACTTCTTTAAATTTTTATTTTTATATAGCCAGTAAGAAAAAGATATATAAATTACACAAATTTATTATTGTTGCTATCTTAGTTTATTAAACATATTCATTTTTATTTTAAAAATAAGATTTTAAAAATTCCACAATAATTCTTGGTGTCATAATTTAAAAAATCAAATAAAAATATTATTTGCAATGAATATAAAATTTTAGGATATCTACCAATAATACAGCAAAAATATTTATACAAATAAATAAGGAAAAGTAGACAGTAGGTGGTAATATTGTAACATACATTTAAGTAGGTGTTTAGCTTATTCGAGGATTTTAAGTCAGAGTACAATGCTTGTATGTACATTTTCAAGACAAAGAGCAAGACAATTGATTATTTCAGCCATGATTAGTAGCAGTAAATCTCATTTCAGTGATTTAAACAAGTATTTAAGTGTTTCAATGCTAAAAATAAAGAAAATACATAAAGAAAGACAAGTAAATGGCTTTTTAAAAGGATGTCAAAATAAAGCCCCTCCAAAGCTAAATAGTCCTCACAATAAAATACTAGTGAAAAGGCAATGAATTAGAGAGAAAGTATTCACTATGAAACACGTAAAGATTTATAAATTGCATTTCACCTTTAAGTAATAAAATTCATTTTTGATAATGTAGAGATTTTGTCAAAATATATTTTTGAAATATTTTACTATGAATGTTCTAAACCTGATATTCAGAAAAGTTAAAATAAATATGAAAATATTTCATATCTTTGCAATTGTGAATTGTACTGGAATAAACATTCGAGTGCAGGTGTTCTTTTGATAATGATAAAATTATTTCTTTTATTATACTTTAGGTGGATATCCAATAGTGGATTGCTGAGTTGAATGGTAAGTCTACATTTATTTCTTTGAGAAATCTTCATACTGTTTTTCATAGAGGTTTCACTAAATTGCAGGTACACAAAGAGATGTAAAGGTCACTGGAAATCAAGGAGTATGGGTGTCGTTGGAGAATCAGGGAGTAAAAACTTACCTATTTGGTACAATGAACACTATTCAGGTTATGGGCACACTAAAAGCTCTCACTTAAGGATTAAAAAAGGCATCCATGTAACAAAAACATTTGTGCTCCCTTAATATGTTGAAATAAAATAAAAAAAGAAGAAAATAAAATTTGATATTATTTCAATTAATTATAACAAGATTTTGGTCAAATATGTGTACAGTTACCCCTCTAAAACTATATTTATGATCTTTTTTGATTAGAAATGTTATGTGCATCATTTTAGAGACCATCAGTTCCTAGATTTTCAAAGTTAAAATAATTTAATTAGTATGTTTTGTCATGCAGTATATTAAGGAAAACTAATTCATCATAAAATTCTATTTAATAAATTAATGTGGTTACATAAAATATATGATAAGTTAAATATCATATTTTTTCAACTTCTAATCTCTCTATTAAAATAATAGTAAAGGCTGGGCGCGGTGGCTCACGCCTGTAATCCTAGCACTCTGGGAGGCCAAGGCAGGCAGATTGTTTGAGCTCAGGAGTTCGAAACCAGCCTGAGGAAGAGTGAGACCCAGTCTCTACTAAAAATAGAAAGAAATTAATCAGAAAATAAAAATATATAGGAAAAAATAACAGGGCATGGTGGCGCATGCCTGTAGTCCCAGCTACTTGGGAGGCTAAGGCAGAAGAATTGCTTGAGCCCAGGAGTTTGAGGTTGATGTGAGCCAGGCTGACGCCACGGCGCTCTAGCCCGGGCAAAAGAGTGAGACTCTGTCTTAATAAATAAATAAATAAATAAATAAATAAACAAACAAATAATAAAATAATAGTAAAGAGTACTATTTACTATTTACTCCAAGTACTCATTGCACTTGGAGTAAAGGAGGTTTTATATGAACATAATGATTTTCAGTATTTTCATACATACACACATAAAAGAGAGTCTTGGTCATGAAGCCTAAGGAGGAGGGCCTTAAAATCCAGATATGTCCCAGGAGTGTTTGCCATCAAAACAAGAGCAGAATCATAGGGAGCCTTTTGAGTACAGAGTTATGAGACGAAAATTATGAGAAACAGGACAGAAATTAAGGTGAATAATTGAAGACAATGGGATAAAACAACCTTTTCAATTTTCACTTAGTCTTTTATCCTCAAGCTCACACCATATATTTAATGAAAATTTGCAAAAAATAATTGCTCAGTCTTCCTCAGAAGGGTCACCACTCTTATTAGTTGCTGGTATCCTAGAATTCATGGCTCCCTGTGTATGCTTTTTATCTGTCCACACAACCTAATGGGAAGTCTGATATTGCGTAATTTGTCACACAGATACCTCTTAAATTCAATAGAAAATTATTGTTCTTTAAAACAAATAGTGCTTTGTCAATTAGACATCCATGAGAAAACAAAAATAAAAACAAACAACAGAAACCATGGTCCTGACATTAAACCGCACATGCAAATAGTTTGAGATTAATGACAGACCAATGTGAATGTTAAAATAATAATGCTAATAGAAAAAAAAGAAAGGAAATTATCTTCCTGACTCTGTATCTTCAATAGCACACAAAAATCGCTAACCATATAAAATAATATATTGATACATTGGGCTTTATTAAAATTATGCAGTTCTGTTCCACAAAATACACCATTAGGAGTGTGGAAATTATAAGCAATGAATGGGAAAAGATATGTATAATATCAATATCCAATCAAACTCACATTCAGAATATGTATAGTACATATATTTATTTGTTATTTATTTGTATACAAAAACTACATTGCCTTAATTGGTGTATTTTCATATTAAGTTTTGATACTTTATACCATGATTTCCAAAATTTGTGTTTTTTTCAAGATCATTAGGCTACTATGGTGTTAGGCTATTATGGTATCTTTGCATTTTCCACATAAATTTTAGAATCAACTTATTTATTTTCACAACAAGGAAAACCATTCTGAGGTTCTTCTTGGACCTATATTGACTTCACATAACAATTTGAGATGAGTTGGGATCTTGGTACTGAGAGTGGTTTCATAGAAACAGAATCTTAAGATGATTTTTTAAAAATTAATTCAGGAGTTTCTATGATGGATTCTCTTAAGACAACCTCAAGGCAATTGATAGTCAAACTCTCAAAGCACAAGGACAAAGAAAGGATTCTAAAAGCAGAAAGGGAAAGGAAACAAATAACATAGCAAGAAGCTCTAATACAACTGGCAGCAGGCATCTCAGTATAAATCTTACAGACCTGGAGAGAGTGGGATGACATATTCAAAAAGTGCTGAAGGAAAATATTTCCATCATAGAATATTATAGTCAGCAAAATTATCCCTCAATCGTGAAGGGAAAATAAAGGCTTTCCCACACAAGCAAAAGCTAAGAGGTTTTATTTTTCAACATCAACTCTATCTTACATGAAATGCTAAAGGGAGTTCTTCGGTCTTAAAGAAAAGGACATTAACAAATAAGAAATCATCTGAAGATATAAAACTCATTGGTAATAGTAAGAACACAAATACAGAATAACACCGTCTTTGCAGTGTGTAAATCACTCTCATACCTTAAGTAGGGAGGCTAAAAGACAAACCTATCAGAAATAATAACCACAACAACTTTTTAAGAGAGAGACTGGATTAAAAGATATAAATAGAGATATGAAAAAGTAAAAAACTGGCGGAGAGGGGTGTTGGGAAGGGATGAAGTTAAAGTGCAGAGGTTTTTTATTTTCGTTTTCCCTTTGCTTAATTTTTATTAGATCTAAAGGAATTAGTGACTATTTCCGGTAGTGAAGAGAGCACTGACGGTCCATGGCATGATATGGTAACAGAGATATGCAATGTATCACAACTGAAAACTCCTAATCAAATTTTATCAGAAGGTATTTGATAAATACTACACTGCCTTCAGACTTTGAGTTGCAACATCAACTCTTCTCTGGGTCTCCAGCCTGCCAGTCTGCTTGGCAGATTTCAGACTTACTAGCTCTCACAATCAGATGAACCAGTTCCTTAAAATAAGTCTTTCTTTCTATCTCTATCTATACACACACATATACATATATATGTATGCACATCTATGCACATACATATATGTGTGTAGCTATATATAAAAACGTTTATATGAATATGTATGTATATGTGTATACATATCTCATCCTATTGTTTCTGTGTCTCTGGAGAAAGAACCTTGACTAATACACATTTTGAAACTTCTAATCCATAAATATATAAATACAAAATTGTTCCATTTTGTATATCTTTCTTAATTTTTCTCCAATATTTTATAATTTCAATGTAGAGATTTAGCACAGCTTTGTTAGAGTTTTTAAGTTTCATTTTCTAATTGTTAGCTCTTAATAGAAATAAAAGTAAAGATTTTGGCATATTTGCTAAGTTCACTCATTAATTTTAAAATTAATTCTTTTGATTCTTGGATTTATCTTTTGATTTATCTTATTACAAAATCATGTAATTTGTAATGACAGTGCAAACATTCATTCTTTTTTATCAGCTTTTATACATTTTTTCTTCTTGCCTTAATGAAACTGCAAAATAATTTAGATAAAAGTAGTTATAATCAAATCCTCCTTGAGTTCATGAACTCAAGGGAAATAGTGTTCAATATTTCATAACTAAATATGATGTCGTCTATAGGTTACATATATACACACACACATATATATGTGCACAGACACACTATTAAATTAAGATTATGTCATTTTCTCCCTACATTTCTATAATTTATTTTATGAATATTTGATCAATTGTTTTTCTGCCTGTATTAAAATTAGCATATTTAAAATTCTCTTATTAAAGAAGAGGTGAATTGTCTTGTTAATTTTTTATCATATTTCTATATTTCTGGATTTAATTTTTTATTTTTGTTTTACAGAATTTTTGTGATTAACTCATGGGAGATATTGCCCTAAAATTTTGCTTTTTCACAATGTCCTTTCTCAAGTTTGATTTTTGAAACTTAAATACTGCCTGGCCTCATAAAATAAGATGGGTTTTTATTCCCCTGTAATCTATTCTTTAGAAGAGGTTTTATAGGATTGACATTATTTCAATCAAATATTAGGAAGAATTGACCAGTGAAGCCTCCTGTGTCTTGAATTGCTTTGCAGATGTATGTAGCTATAAATCAAATCTGTACAAAAGGCATGTAACAATTTAGTTTTTCTATTTCCTTATGCGTTATTTTGCTAAATTGGATTTGGTAAGGACTTAGTTGTCTTCGTTTAAAATGTGAAATTTATGGAATGCGGTTGCTCATCGGTTCCTCTCACTTTTTAACATCTCAGAGTTCATTTTGGTGGGCCTTTTCTCATTCCCGATATTGGTAGCTTGTGTCTTTTTTTTTTTGCCTTTATTTTAAACAATCTTCTAGGGTTATATAAATTTATCAATTTTCTTAAAACACCAACTTTTGATTTTTTAAATTTTTTCTTATAAGCTTACTTTCCTTTTCTCCATCTCACATTCTATTATTTTAATATGCTATTATAGTTTAGCTTCTATTTACTGATTTTGTACCTATTTTCATTTCTAATGAATTATCAAAGCTCTAAACATGTAGATGAGTACCATTTTGTGACATGCACATTTTTATTATCTACTTCAAACTATTTTCGAATTTCCATTGCAAATTTCTTTTCACCCTTTCATTATTTAGTTTCCCAAGAAGGAAACAGAAAATGATTATTGGACAGTGTTTGCATTTTGTACATATGTACACATACACACACACATGCAGACATATATACATGTGTGCACATTTAAATATGGTGCTCGCTGACTATAACTTTGCAGTTTGAGGACAGTTACAATCACATCCTGGTTAGTTTTATAGAGTAAATAAATATAAATGTCTACATTTCCAATTGTACTATGGGAAAATAGAATAATATATGTTGAGTAGGTGGTACAATAGATATCAAAAATACTTTTTTACATTTACAATCATTATAAATATCTCTTAATACTTATTTCACACTGAAGGAAGTATTTTTCCCCTGTTTTAAAAGTATGTAAAAGCAAGTATTAGGAAAGGTTTTAGTATCTTAAATTAATAAAGTTCTAATTTATTAGAATTAAATAAAGTTTTATATAATGAAGGAGTCTAAAAGGTTCTGTTTACCATTCACTGCAATTATCAATCACTTCTGATAAATTAAGGAAACTAAGTTGATTTTGCCTCTCCCTTACATTTATTTTCTGGATATTTAGAGACCAGAACTGATTGACAGGTGTGCAAATGTCCTGGCAAACACTGTGATCTTTGCGGAGTAAGTTTTCACAACCCAGGAGGTATGACTATGCAAATACTAACAGATGGCTATGTAATGTAAATGTACTTCCTATTAAAGCTTGACATAGTGATATATTTAATTAATGTTAAATATATTAATATATTTTCTAGAAAATTTATATTAAGAAATGTTTTCATCCATCACAGAATTCTTCTTACCTGTTAGTTGAGTTGATGGGCATTGTGAAGTCTTGGCAGAAAATTTTATAGTTGGAAGATTTCAATCTCTGAGAAGATTACATGGCAGATGGCAATGTGAAGGAACTACTCAACTATCTGAGTGCTGTGTTTACGTAACCATCTGCTGGGTATTCATTCCCCTGGGCTTCACAACTTACTCCAAGGCTAGAAAGTCTATCTACAGTTTCAAAATGTTGAAGGGTCCAAACACTGTATATATGTAAATATGAAAACATCTACAAGATTATTTTTCTATTATGTGGCTCTTTCCTAATTTTAAATGGTTTCATAAAACACCTTACTGAATATTTTAAATAGATCTAACTCAAGTGTCTTGTTTTCATCTTTCAAATGAAAATCTTGAGCTAGAATTCACCAATATTTAATCTTAGTCTAGTTAATTGTCCTGCAATAACATAAAAATAATTTATAAAGAAATATTAAGCCAAGAGGTATTAGAAACATATTTCACATATTATTTCAGTGTTTTTTGATTGGCTACAGTTATTTTTGTTTTTCATTTTATCTCCCTCCTTTAATGAGTAATATCTACATTCAGTGATTGACTACTCTTATAACTACTACATTATTTACATTGGAAAATATTTATTCAAATGCATACATTCCAGGGAGTAAAAATTCCTTAATTGTGCTCTGTCCTTTATACTAAAGGAAAACTCAAAAATATCTGTGACCCATGTTAAAATTATGCAAACTTTTATCTATGAAAATTGAGTTGAAGTTGTTTGTTATCACTGTAGTAATTGAAGTTTACCACTTTACCATTGAGAATTTGCTGCTATTAATGTTAAGACTGGTAAATTATTTTAAATTATATAAATTACTTTAAAAGTTCATGTCTCAAATTATCACATAACTAAAGCTAAATAGAAATTGTAGGCTATTCTTTATTTTGAGATGGGCATTTTTACCAGCTATAAACATTAAACACAACAAATACTGAAGAAAAGACAGCATGTGCTCTGTACAGTTCATCACGGTGACTCCTCCAACTCTCCAGTATCATGGTCAATTTAGATGCCCAGGGAATCAGACAGGCCTTATTTCTGGGGTAGAGTTGGAATGAATTGTATATAGGCTTTTTCTGAATAAAATTAACATTTGAAATTAATAACCTATATGAGACCTAGTTTATAGATTGCAAAAGTGGCCTGCTCTTCTGTAGACCAAATGGAGTAATCCCACAGTAGACAATTGTTATTTGGATATTTGTATTAGCAATTTTTTTGATGTATGCAATGTCTAAGGCTATATTCTGATGGAAATTCATCTTAGTGAAGCTCCTGGAATTCTGTCACAAATTTATTTTCCAGGATATCTCCGAGGATTCAAATCCTCTAGTTTAGCCATTTGTGCCAAATAATTAATCTCTCCTGATCTTCGGTAAAGAATTAGTTCCATTTAGCAGCTTGGTGAATCCAAGAGGAATTTGTCTTAATATTAAGCTGTCTGATCTCATAACATACTACTGCTTCAGGAAATGGGATTGTTTATGTGCCATGGTGAGGCGGGGGCAGTCAGAAAATATTTAACAAGTAGCAAACACAAATGGTTTTCTTTACTCTTGATGTACTTGAAATAAAGATAATAAATGTGCTTTAAAATAAATTGTCTTATTGTTCATTAAGCTATGAAGTAAGAAAGACATGTAGATATTATTCTAAATTAGATACCTGATATGGCCATGTGGAAAATTTTATTGGTCTTTAGCATTCTTTGATGAGTAAATTTAATCAGAGTTTCAGAAATGTTTAGAAATATTTTCTAGGATATTTATGTATTACTAATCTTACAAAAGATTCAGTGTGTTTTTAATTATTTAATATTTTGAAAGATATGCTATATAATATTATTTATAGGTACCTCCTAAGTTAACTCATGATTTATTTGATTATTCTGCTAAAAAGGCCAAACTAGAAATTATCAATATCTAATTTTATTCAGCTAATTTTTCTGCAAATATATTCATTTGTTTGATAGCACAATTTGAAAAGAAGTATTTTAGAAATTTAAATATATGTATTTATGTAAATTTATAACAAATAATGTATAAGCGAGCATTTATCCAGAGGAGATGAGGCCCATGAACTGTCTTAATTTCTTTGTTTGCTTGTTTACTTTTTCTTTATCTTTTTTATTTCAGAATATTACAGGGGTAAATTGTTTAGCTTACATATATTGCCTTTATCCCACCTGAGTCAGAGCTTCAAGCGTGTCCATCTCCCAGATGGTGCTCACTGCACCCATGAGGTATGAATATACCCATCCCCTCCTCCCCACTCCCACCTGTCTGACACCTGATGAATGTTACTACAGTATGTGCACATAAGTGTTGATGAATGCTTTTTTATTTGTTTGTATTTGACTCACATCTCAGGTTGATTTTTCTTTTGTGCAATTCCAAATTTGATTACAGTCTCAGGTACTGACTACATTATTAATATTTTATACGATAATAGTAAAATTGTGTGTTAATAAGTTAATATTAAATATGATATTATTAGTATTAACATGCCTCACTTTCTTGACTGCAGATGAAACTTCTGGGGATGTCCAGTAAACTGTTTTCCCAACCTTTGGTGTAAGTCTAGAAATATCATGTCTTTAATAAAGTATTTATTGAATTGAATTGTTTGAGAAAATAAGTAATACACGGTCTCTACATTATCCTTTTCCACCAAGAATTAGAAAATTCCACAATTGTTTAAGCAATAAACTCACAGAGAATAAATAACAAGAATTAAAAAGAAACCAGGTTTGGTTTAATAGCATGACCATTATTGTCGTTAATCTTGGGCAAGAGAACGTTCAAAATTCCAGGTACTCAACCTAAGCCACATTGTGCCAGGATCACCCATGGGTTGGAAAGTTCCTACAATTTCCATCAAATATTGAAATGTCCAGGGACCCTGTAGAGATATTCTCCAGTATTTTTTCTCTATTTTTGTAATTTTTAAGCCACTATGAATATATAGTGATTCCTAAGTATTGAAATAACTGTCTTAAACAAAGGTCGACACTTTGGATATACAATTGATTTGTGAAGGCAAATAAGGCCAAGGAACTGAGTTATTGAATGACACAAGCACTGTACCTCCTTAGTTTCCAGAACTCTGTTAGAGGAAGCAAAAGGGACTCAAGATTGAAGTAAATTATCAATCCATTAATTTCCTAAAATACTAATTCAATATTAAAATAGAGAAAATGATTACTGTTTGTTCTAGACATTCCTATAACACTTATTTTTATACCTATACTTTAGTATAAAAATAAGTGTTGTAGGAATGTCTAAAACAAACAGTAATCATTTTTTCTATATACAAAGTATATAGAGACAAAGTATACAAAGTACATATACAAAGTATATATATATATGTAGTATATACAAAGTATATATTGAGGAAGAAAATGTCTATGTATTTCAAATGATGATCTTCTGATTAAATTGCTCCTGTGTTAATGAATTTCATGTGTTTTCTTTCTGTGTTATTCATCTGAAATTTATACAGTAGCATATGCTTTTTCAAAGATGATTTAAAAACCAAGAGTGTTTATAATTCTATTATAGAAATTTTACTACTATTGACTACCATTTACAGAAATTTATTTTCAGAGATAATTGAACCTAACTCTGATATTTGACATTTTCATTTTCAAGATGATATAACCTTTAGCCTTTATGCTAAAGCAGGTTGAAAGTGATACAGATGACATTCCTATTCTTTATCTTAGATAAATAGAAAAGTACAGGTTCAATTTCAAGGTGACTGTGTATTAAGAGATACCATACTCTGTTGGGGAGCAGAGAGATTAAGAAGTTATTGAATACAATATAAAAAGTGTCCATCTGGCCTTGTTTTACAAAATTTAAAAAATTGCAAAGGTTAAAAAAATGAAAGTTTTACTAAAAAGTGGATTGGATAAAATGAATTTTAGCTATAGATGAACTAAAATTATTCTTTTTGGAAGTTCTTTTAACAGATATAAATACAAGTTTTAGAGGGTTTTCCTTAATAAAAAATAATTAAAAATTTAAATTATAAAGTTAAATTATAAATTATAAATGCGACTTTGAAATGAGATGATAGATCATGATAAACTACGAAATTTTAAAAAGTAACAAATACCACAAATCTCACAAAATCTATAAAAGAACATATTTGTATTACTTAATAGATTTATCTCTAAAATAATTTTTTGATATTTTAATTAAATGTTATTAGATATGATATTGTTTTCTATTAGAGGAAAGAAAAACATAATTTATATTTTCCTCTAGCATGGTTGAGGAAATTTGTTTTTCATTATTAGATATTAAAAAAGTTTTATACAACTCATTCTTAGTAATTTAATATAAACTGTTAAGATTTATGCAAATTTGGAAAATAACTTCTATAAAGTTTCTTTCATAAGTAAACTGTACTATTTGAAAAAAATTCCCATAGCCTACTTTCTGATTCCCTCTTTTACAAATCCTCATTGCTCTTGAACAACTTACTTTCTTTATTTCCTGGGTAATACTATTACTGATTTTATATTTTACTGAGTGGTAAGAATTAACTAGTCCATATTTACCCTCTATTGGCTAAACTCCAAGGAAAAGGAAAAAGTCTCTTATAGCGCTCCAAGGAAACCATCTAGCTCTTGTCAACCATGACACAGCAATGCTGGTGTCTCCATCCCATACTTTATATCCAATTACACCAGGAGATGGGAAGATGTAGCAAATTCTACCACTACTTTGCCAAGTTTTCCAAAAGACACTAACTTCTAATTACAACATGGAAGGGGTGGTGATATTACCAACCACAACACTGAGCTGCCAGGATGGAGGGTAGCCAAGTTTCTACCAGGTTGTATTGTTCTTATATCCTTAAGCATGCTCCCAAAAGAGAGAAAGGCCAATGCTTCCCAATCATGCTCCTTAAAATACATAAATCCCAAAGTATGTGATCAGTCTTCCAGAGTCTGACATCTAATTGGCTGGATTGTTTTGATAAAGCTGACAGTAGGTCACTTGCTACTGATCCTATGCCCATAGTTTTCTCTAGGGAAACTATTCCAGGTGGTCAAGTGTGTATGTGTGTGTGTGTAGGGGTGCAGTGTGCTGCTTGGCTATCTGTCCTTGTTTGATGTTCACTGAGAAACTCTAACAATAAAGAATATCCTTTGTTATAGTACAGTTTGTTATACAACAAATTATGAAAGACATGTTCATTTTTCATGTCATCTTTTTGGATCCTGTCCATTATTTCAACATTGTCTTTGATGGCTTGAAAGGAGAAAAGGACCTTCAAAGTTAGTAGTAAATAACAGTTATGCATACAAAATAAACTCTACTTTATAAAGAGTATATAATGTTTGTTAAAAGCAATATAATCTGAAACAATTGTTAGGTAATTCTTCTAAGTAAATATGAACTCCTGAATGGTTTCAACCAAAAATTCATTCAAATATTACTATTTCCTAGGCTCCGTGATTTGCACAGTAATTATAAACAAATTTCCTGTTTCTTGAACTTGTATTTCATTGGACAGATACACAAAAAAATATGCACTATATATTGATATAATGATAAATGAAACAAGATAAGGAGATAGAACAAGGTAGACTAGTTAGTGAAGTTTATGTAAACTGACAATAATATTGAAAGTAATTCTCTCCTGTTTGAGTGAATGGTCAAAGAGTAAGTATAAAATCAACAGTTTTGGACAAAATTGCTGGTTTTTCCACTGGCAAAGACAATGTTTCATGAAGTAAACACTGTTTTTCTAAATTTATTTTAATTGCATATTCAAATCAGCAGCTTTGGAACATGGAAATGTATTTGAGAAAAGTGCCAGTAACATAAAAAATAGGAAGAATAATTCAATATGCAATTTTTACTGTACACGAGGCTTTTCAATAATAATTCAAATATAATTTTAAAATATATGTAAAAGAAGTAGTGAAAATATCAAAATAATTTTGGAAGGAATTTCCAAGTCTGTAATAGCAGAGCTCTATTATTTGTTCTTTTTCTATTTTATTCCAAAGTGGCTTAATGCATTCAAATAGTTTCGGCATACTCTATGTCTTTCTCACATCATTAGTCTAGAGCTACTGCTGAGAAGTAGCATTACAATATCAGCTTCCACTGAGAGGCTATTCACACCACTGGAAATTATGTAAGTGTGGAAGTAGTGACAGGTGTTTCTAAAAACTCTTTTGAATTGCCATGTTTACCTGTTTGGTAATGTTGTCCAAAGATATGGCCCTTAGTTTTAATAATATGTTAAAACAAGTATTTAATGATTTATTAAATCCGTGATATCAATTGAAATACAGTCTGCCAAATATCAATATAAGTAAATATTGAGATAAGAATAGAAGCACAAATATTAGGAGAAATTTTAGGGAATTGGAATGGGAGAGTAAGTTTCTAATATGTTATTTAATAAATTGCAATATCAGAAATAAGGTAGATTGAGGAAACAGTGATGTGGATAACTTAGGAAGTTTCATAAAAATATTTTTCATTAAAAAATGCATATTAAAAACTCAAACTTCAAGAATATGATTCGTCTACTTTAAATAACAAATAGTATCTAGTAAATCAGAAACACTGTTTTTTCGGTATATACCTGGTGTTGTAATTATAAAATCCGTATATATATATGTATATATATATATATATCTCAGTGAGTGCTAATATACTATTTTACTGGAATAATATTTTATTTATTTTTGCTTTAGATTGCTAATTTCAAGTATCTATACATCTAATATAAAAGTATGGGAATATTAATAATTATAGCTCAATAAAAGTAATTCTTAGAAGCAAATATCTACTTATCAAAAGTCTAGTTTTCCTTAAGAGAAATGAATTTGGACAATATAAGGAATATCAATCTATTTAAACCTCATGGTAAGTGACTGAAAGAAGACTACACGATAATAATTTCTACGGTGTCTTAAAAAAAAACAGAATAAAAACCATGACCGGGAATTATAAAGCCAAAACCACTGATATGAATATTACAATTGCAGATCACAAGCACATCTAAAGTCCTACTGACCTAGAATTATAATGTTTGATATAATGCCCAGTATTGATGAAGAATTTCTAATAAGACAGAGAAAGTTTGTAAGGGGCTTACATTTAACAAATACAATCTTATATAAGTGTTGCTGTATACATAAAATAATTCTCAGAAATTTGTGAATTTTGTAAATAACTTGCAGAGTGACTAGTATGTAGAATGCTTAGCAGAACTTTGTAACGAGTAATGTCTAGTTGTCCAAACATGGCATTTCAGTACCCCATGAATCAACAGTTAAGCCCTCCAATTTCCGAAAATCATGAGATTTGTCACGTGAGTGCATAGCATTATCAAGATGCACTGTTCAGAAATTACAAAGCTCATCTTAGATATTAAGCTCAAAGAGAACACATCAACCTTGACGTGGGTTCACAGATTCATAGATTCGTTAGATGCAACTAAACGAAGAACAACCTTGAGTGGCTATGCAATTCAAAATTGATTAGGGTAATGATTAGGAATTCTCACAGAAGTTCTCAGGACCTGACATCAAGTGTGCTTGAGTACCGCCCTCCAGGACAAAGGGATCATTAAATTGATTTTGAAAATTAGAAAATTAATCAGATACATCTGACCTAGTAGTTTATCCATTCTTCTGTGCTGTGTGGTTTTGTTGAGGGAGGTTTGGCTTTTTGACCTCAACAAACTTTCTTGTATTTCATCATATGCTTGTCAGAAAAAATTTGTCAAGCTCTGCAACTGTTTATCTTTCTCTCAGGCTATATTGCAGATGCTCTAATTCCCTGGGAGAATATGTATTCATTTCCTTTTTGGTATCAATCTATGTCTAACAAATGCTGTATTTCCAGAACATGCTATGCTGGACATTTTATGACTTTCACTTAGCATGAGGCAATGTAATGCACTATTGAGAACAGTATCCCTTGGCATACTTTGGCAGAAACGTTATTTGCAACACTAACTATGCTACATATTTCAATGAAAGAACTTTTCTTAAGTGAACAACAGCATATGTAAATTAAAGCATGAAAAGCTGTTTAAATGCCTAAAAATGTTAAAAAAATTCATATTTTTTGAAGAAAACATTGAATTAATTTGAAATTTTATTGTGTTTATATTTTTATCAAGCCAAAATTGGTTTGATTGACTAGTCCTACATTTCACAATGAATATCTTAGAGACATACATTCTTTTATTACTTAGGAAATTTTATTTTTACATTTTGACAGCTCTCACTCCCTTTTCTGTGTTCAATTAACTTTCATTTTTATTAACAAACTTGTTCTCAACACTATATTTCACTCTTCATGTACATGCATATATATATATATATATAATCTATCTAATAATAAATGCCATAAAGACTGGCATGAAGAGCCTTATAATTTTTGTCTGAATATATTGGTCGGTTGATTTATTATTATCCTATTGCACTAAGGATGGAATAGATTGTATGAAGATCTGAGTTAAAACACAGTTTATGGCCAGCCATCCTTTCACATGAAATTTTTATGAAGATCTTCCTTCTTTATGGTGGCAGTCAATATATGTAAAGTGGTCTATGACTTGGCCTTTGACTGATTATATCAGCACTTTTTCTCTTTAAAAATATTCAAAGACATATAATTAATATTTATTGCTTTTATATTCCATCATTTGAAAGGTCTCTAGTCTGGTACAAAACAGAAATTACTTTGAAAAATGGTTCCAATGCTTGGACTGATGATAAAGAAGAATTCAAGGACTAACTTCCAAATACAGTTATCAACTTCCTAAGCTAAGACCTTCATAATAGCACCAAAATTTAAATGATACTCTTTTTTTAAAAAAAGACCTCAAAGAGTTATTGCAAAGATTATTGAGGTGATTCTTGTTTAACCTCCCAGCATCTCTATAAATATTTGTTTTCTTATTATTCCTATTTTGCAAATAGTTAGGGTTGTTGTAGCCAGTGTGCTTAAATAAAGTCTATCTTAATGCTTTTATGAATGTTTGAGGAAAAATTATATAATGCATAACTCAGCATTTAGATTACCAGGGCCCAGGATCTTACTATTCCTATGCAATCCTATTTCTTTTTGAAGAATCGGGGAGCTCCCATTACAAAGGAATTAGAAAATAGAATGTTTCTACCACAATACAACTTTCCTGATTCAACCTTATTCAATAAAATGCAACATCATACATGGCATCTGAAAAAACAGTATCTGTGCCAAGATTAGATTTATGAAAAAAAATACAAGAGAAATTCTTTCTGAAAGCAAGCTTTCTTTAAAATAAAATTAAAAAAAAAAAATCTTTGAAGCTAGTGTCATAGCCTGAATTTGGGAAACTAAAAGGCAGTTCATTTCATTGATAAACAAAAATAGCAATTTATCTGTCACCCAGCATTCAATAGACAAGAAAGTTGGCTTACAAATAGTGGAGTTATAGATCTTAGCAACATAGTCACAGAATGTATAAGGGACCATAAAGAGACTTTAATGTCATTTATATAGAGAGCTTGTGACTGTGTGACCTCTACTTAAAGATGCACAGATTCTCTTAGATACGAGTGGCTTTTTAGCAATATTGGCATATTTTTATTCATCTCTTTGACAATCGTTAGTATGGTGAAGAACAGTGTATACCCATTTCTACATCTGTGTTTTTCTTTACAAATAATGTCGTGAGGGAATAAAGTAGAAGTGGAGCAAAGCAAACTGTAGTGATGCTGTAAGACTAGTCCATTTGACTTCTAATTTTGAATAAAACATGTAATAATTTGAATATATTAATTTTAAACGAGGATCTTCACAAAAAAAGTAAATTTTTTTTTTTTTTTACTTTTTCCTATCTAACAAAAAAGATTCTGACTTGTATAACATTTGAGTGAAAACACAGTTTACGGTCAGTCATCCTTTCACATGAAATTTTTATGAAGATCTTCCTTCTTTACGGTGGCAGTCAATGTATGTAAAGTGGTCTGTGACCTCGCCTTTGACTGATTATATCAGCATTCTTTCTCTTTAAAAATATTCAAAGACATATAATTATGTCACACACACATGCTTATGAAGTTGAAATATTTATTTCTACAATTTGTTAAACAGCGTATAACTATCTGAAAAACAATCAAACTTTAGGACACAAATTGAATAATTTTAGTTCATCAAGCCAAGATCAAAAACATATGTTTGGAATTAAGAGAAGTTTTTGAAGAGAAAGATAAGTATTTTACATATGTGCACACATACATACACACACAGGTATTATTACACAGAGGAGGCAATCTTTAAGAACAGGAATAAAAATACAGACAAAGTAAATAGACTCACAGATTAAATGGATCCTATAAACTCCACAAGAGCAGGGACTTACTCTTTCCTATACACCTAGCATGTAAAGCAGACAAGTATTCAATATATGTTGTCGACTAAAAGAATAAGGATAGAAAGCAAAAATCATCACATATTTCGATGCAATGAAATATTGCTTGTAATAGGTTAAGTAGCATGCATGGTCCATATTGTGTTTGTTCTGAGAAATTTTAAGAAATGCTAAAGCTTTTTCAGAAAGCTATAATAGACACATAGGAAATTTAAACTCTGAAATTTCTGTTATGTGCAGTTATAAAATTAAATACACCATTACAACAGCCGTAATCACTTGCAAAATAAAAATTATCAACAATATTCATGAAATTTTGTATAAAATAAATAACATGTTATTAAATTTACTTTGTTTTTAAACAAACAAGAAATTACAAATCTTGTTTCATTTATCAATTTCCTTAATATCTTCAATATTCACATAATTTATTATATTACAAACATTATTAGAGCATTTTTAAATGTGAAAATATGTCATTAGATTTATAATGGAGGGTCATATTTTGCTAAATGGAAATGAAAAAAAAAGTCTTACCATATTAGGTCTCATGAAATAATGATAAAACATCATGGAATTTGATGTATATTGCATAAAAGAAGGAGACCCTACAACCTTATTTTTATGATTATAAACATTCCCTTGAAGATTTGTTTTTTAAAAATTTATGTTTTTATGAGATCATAAAAGGAAATGCTCAAATTAATCAGGTTTTGTAGATTTGGGATGTCCTATATTGATTGAATTATGGGTCCATATTTTATTGTACATTCTCCTTCTAACTCCAGGCTTAGTTTGACACTTGCTTTAGAAAATTAACTAGTGGCCATCTCAGCATCGGAGAAGGTTTGAGAGAGCACTTGCATGTGCCTGCTCGCTTCTTCGCAGCTCTGCCACATTGAGATCATGCTCAGGCTAGCCTGCTGGAGGCCAGGAGATGGGAAAATCAGGGTAGAATTGTCCCGGTTGCCCCAGCCAATGCCAACTGACAGCCAGAATAATCTCAGCCAAGATTAGTGTCTAAGCAATAACCCAGATAAGTAAATATTTATTTTTATATGCCACTTTGATCTTATGAGGATCGTTTTGTTGTTCTTGTTACTTAGTTTTATAGTGTCAGTGGATAATGAATATCAAAGTACTTACACACACACACACACACACACACACACACACACCCTCAAGTTATACTGTTAATTTATTTGCAAGCTTCTTCCTTCTTTCAGGGACTCTCTAACCTTATTCCATTAAATCATAAGTAAAGCATTTTTCTAAAGAACTTTGCAATAATCAATTCAAGCATGATTCAACTCCATTAAAACATCTGAAAAGACCATACTAGCAGTAAGAGAATTGGTAGTGTCCTTTCAGTGTCCTGATAGTGAACCAAAATTTGACCTCATCAACTATTCTATTGATATCCCCAATGAATTCTCTGAAGTATTTTCCCTATGGATTTCTCTTCATTTGTTTCCTCTAAGAGCTTTTAGAAATTCATTAGCAATGATTAGAGAAAAATCTGCCTATTTTCACTTGTAGTGCCTGACTTTACCCTGGCAATTCATGACTCCTTAAACTTGAAATTCATTGAAAAATAAAAGACCTAAATAAAAGCTTTATTTCACCTCTTTCCCCAAGGTTATATCACATAAAAAAGTATTTTGGAGCAGTATGCTAGATCACTATAATTTCCTCCTAAAATATATATATATCTTTCTGAGTTTCATGGTCAATACCATATTCTAAACCTTAAAACTTAAAAATATGTATGAATTTCTTCTCAAAAAGTCAGGTTCAATGCAATGGCTTAGTAGTGTAATATAATGAAATTCCAAATAATATGCATTGCTATTAAAAATATAAATATATACATATACTAAATATTGTAGTGTACAGGCTGTATAAGTGTGATAGGCTAAATAATGCCCCCCGAATATGTCCACATCATTATCCACTAACCCAGTAAATATTATCTTTCATGGTATAAACGGGACTTCGCATATGTGATTAAATCAAAAATTCGGAGAAGGAGAGATTATCCATTATCCAGGTAGATCTGATAAGGATCCTTATAAGAGGAATATAGGAGGAGTCAGAGTCAGAGGACAAAGGGGTACAACGATGGAAGCAAAGGTTGAAGTTACGTACTTTGACGATGGACGAAGGGGCTGCAAAGGAAGAATTACAGATGCCCGTTAGAAGCAGGAAAAAACAAGGAAACAGATGCTCTCATCAGAACCTCTAGAAGAAATCGACCTTTCCAACACCTCATCTTTAGCGCAGTAGACCAATTTTATACTTCTGACCTTGAGAATAGTAAGAGAATAAATATGTGTTGGTTAAAGCCCTTAAGTTTGTGGTAATGTGATTTGTTAGAGCAGCAACAGGAAACAAATACGTGTTGCTAGTGAGTTTATAAATGCACCGCCTGCTGTTTTAAGAGTGTTTGATTTGGGATTTTTTAAATTATTTTTTTTCAGGTCTTGTTTACCTCTGCTTCTAGTATTCTAGTGTTGAGTATTCAAATGTTTAGACATGAAACTCATTCTCTTTTTGTCCTTGTATTCTAAACTGGTAAATACAATTCAGCATCTCCTCACATGATTGGATCATAGAGTCACAAATTTGAGTCTAATCAAAATATGGTTTTCAAATTTGCAAACACTATTGTTTAGAGTTCTTTATGAAGTAAGGTGAGAAAAATTAGTTATGACCTTCTCTCTGGTCATAATCATAAAATTTAGGTTTGTCACAGATTGTTTTAGTTGAAAGATCACTGCCCTGTTATTCATGAAATTCTTTTCATCTTCATGTAAATTTCCTGTCTGTTCCATGTTTGCCATGAATTTGTCATTAATTCTACAAGATTTTCTACACACTGTATGATGCATCATTTTCTCTTGTTTTTCCTTTAATCTTTCTTCAAATTGCTCCTTTTGATCATATCATGCTGTTATCTGGCAAAGAAACCTGTGTTCTACTACAATAAAAAGTATTTTATGCATCCTAAGAAGATCGTTTGTCTTCTTACTCTTTTCATCACTAAGCTAGAGTTAAAAGTTTTTAACTAAACTCATAAGCTATGTCTTTCCATACACTTACAGAGTTCTTTGTTCATTGCAAAAAGTAAAAAAAAAAACATTCTGACTGTTATGTTTTCATTGTTGGGCAGAGTGAATTTCGTACAAAACCATGAATTAGGCGAAATGTGTCTTTATTGCTTTTACATTATTTTTGTAAGACACTTTTTTTTTTTCCTTCCTAAAACTTAGGTTTCCCCTTTTTAACATCTATTCTTGGCTTCATTTCAGAATGAACCCAATATTTGTATCAACTTTCTATCAAGATATGAGTTGATCTCTAATATGCTGTTGGCTGAAAACCAGAAAGCTGCTCCCAGGGAGTCATTAGATTTTTAAAGAAAAACATTCAGTATAAAATCTTCCCAAATTGAAATAAAAAGAACTTCACAGCTAATCACATGTATAAGGAGGTTATTTTGAATAAATTTTCTTGTCTCAAAACCTCAGACCTCTCCAAAACTTCTTATAACTGAACTTGTTCTCTTTGTGGTAACCTAAAATAATTTGGATCCTTGGGAATTCTCTAAGAATTAGCTGTATGTATATAGAAAAAAAAGATTTTCACTGCACATAATGATTAATTCAAAGTTACTTCATGAAAATGCCTTTAGGAGAAAACAAAACATTGCCTTTAATCTTGTGTTTAATACTCAGCATGTACTCAGAAATGGCTTACTTATGAACTTATTTTACACGATGTTCCTTGAATTATCTTTTAGTGCTTTGTTAATTTTCTAATTCAATCAATGCAGAGAAATTAATCAAAGTTTTTCTAAAGTTCTCATTTCAAATCACAAATAAATATTCCAGATATAGGTTGAAATTGAAAACTAGTATTTTACACTTTGTAATTTTGAAGAGCTTTAATAACTTCTAATAAACACTACAGAATCTTTTGTTTACAGGAGTGCCAATATCACCACATAAGAAGTTTACTGATGAAATAGGAAAACCTTCTTAGCACATTCTGGTACTTATAACAAAGATATTGTGACTCATTATCTATCTCTGAAGCTTCCCAATTCCTTTTATGACGTCTTGTCCCACCAAACAAAATTAGACTAAAATCTAAATGTTTATGTTTAATATAATTATATGCACAGTTGACATTTCTTGAAACTTGGAGTCTTCTCTTATATGTATTAACCTCCAATAACTTATGGCCATCAATTTCTCTAGTTCTTTATTTTAGTGAAACAAGTGTAATCTGTTAAGAGTTTGTTTATAGTTCTGTAGTTTGGTAAGCAAAATTCCTTACAAAGCTTTTCACAAAGCAAAGAAGAAAGCAGCAATTATAAATATAGCAGTGAACTGGTTTTTGTTGTTACCGTTGTTATTGTTGCTATCATTGAAGAAATATCAAGTTGGTTCAAAAAGAGAGGGGAGAAAAGATTTCTGACTAAAAACAAAATCCAAAAATCACTTTACTCATTCCTCTTCTGTTTTCCTTGAGAAAAATTCCTAAAGTATGTGATCTTGTTGGTTACAAAGTTCTTTCTGCTAAATGTAGAGTTAGGCAAAAATGCAGAATAATAAAATTAGGGTCAATGATATGAATGAATTAAAATGTATCATGAGTAGAGATTACTGAGAAGGAATATTTTCCTTGTTGTAAAATAATACTTTAGAATTTAGCAATATATTATTCTTCTATCATATTAAATGATTCTGAAATTGATACACTTTCAAAGACATATTAAATGTATACTTGGCCTTTTGGTATAGTAATAAAATAATAATGTAAATTAAAATAATGTAAACTTCATGGCCCTATGGCCTTACTCTTTATAAGTAAGAAATTACCTTTTCAGATAGGTAATCAAGCAGCTTTAGAAAATAAATCACATACATTTTCATTTACAAACATTCCTGCCGACAATCATCTTTCACCATACACACCAGTTTGCACATCTTTTAGTGTGCTCAAACTTTAAAAGACTCATACAAATAGAATACACTCAATAGATTATCGCTTGTAAGAATACGTTAAAAAATATCAATCATATACGATATACACATTGAGTGATCATGGCACCTGTAGGGTGAATTGTGTTTACTCATATTGGAAAACATTATCATGTTTAGAGAATATTATCTAAGAAAATATCCTTAAAGATTTCCATTTAAAACAAGTGAACATGAAAAATATATGACCCAGGGAAATCTATTAATATAAAGTGTTTCAATTTCAAACACTATATAATAAATTCTGGCCTAATTAATGCATATATATTTCTTTTCTTCACATAATCTAAAAAGAACAGAAATTTTCATTCACTCTGCCTATTATATGTTGGACAGTTTAGCTATTTAGATACAGAATCTTGGAAACATGACACAAAATAAGCAATTTAATGTTGTCGTTTAGAACATCATCTCTGGCCCCAAGCTACTTGGGTTTAAGTCCTGACACTGTCACTTACTACCAGAATGATTTTGTAAATATGTATAATAACATAACAAGCCAAAATTTATTATTAGAAAGAATTTACATGTAAAGTTCTTAGAATAGTTATCAATAATAAACTCTATGAGAGTATTTGTTATTACTTTTGCTACTGCTTTCATTGTAGCATTTTTGTGCTAACTTTTTATTTTTGAGTTATCTTTCTTTTTTTTTTTAAATTTGCAACTTAGACTACTCCAAGATATTACATATGTTGTTGAGATGTGTTAACATTAGGTTGATAACTATTCTAAAACCTCAAATAGTACCAATCCTAATTGTAATATGTCACCACTGGCTGAAAGTAGCTGTTTTAAAAGAACAAGTAAAATACCATTGTTCATTAGCCATTGTTCACAAATGTAAACAACAGCACACTGGTATAGCTCAGTCTAATAAAGAATCAAAGCTGAATTATCTTTTACATGAACAGACCATGAATATGGAAATTCCTGTTCCATTCTAATGAGGGCTTTATCTTCAATAGTTAAAACAAAAAGAAATGAGACATAACAGCATCCACAGATCTAAATAACATTTTAAATTCTTTATAAATCTAATTTTTATCAGTGTGTGTGTTGAATCTAGATTGGCTTGTTGAATATAACAAAATGATACATTAGCATGACATGGATTATAAATCTTGAAAGCCCATTTGTTTTGCTTCTCCTTCCTTTTTAATAGCCGTTATAGGACTTCTACAGTCATGTCTTTCTTTCCTATTGCTACTATATGTATATTAAATTTTCATGGATCACTTAGACACAGAAGAGACACTGCTTTCTAATTAAAGTATAGATTTGAAATGAAAAACAGAGTAATATTATAATTGTTCTATGTAATGCAATTCAGGGTAAATGGTAAAAATGATTTGTAGATATACCCATAACCCAATCAAATTTTACTAAAATTGTATTGGTCTGATTATAATGACATTTGTAGTATTATTCATGCTTCAAGATTTATAACACTGTGTTTCATTCTTTTTTCTACTAAACCATTTTAAAAATCAGGTGGCCTTGGCCAGGCGCGGTGGCTCACACCTGTAATCCTAGCTCTCTGGGAGGCCGAGGCGGGTGGATTGTTTGAGCTCAGGAGTTCGAAACCAGCCTGAGCAAGAGCAAGACTCCGTCTCTACTAAAAATAGAAAGAAATTAATTGGGCAACTAAAAATATATAGAAATATTATCCGGGTATGGTGGCGCATGCCTGTAGTCCCAGCTACTCGGGAGGCTGAGGCATGAGGATCGCTTGAGCCCAGGAATTTGAAGTTGCTGTGAGCTAGGTTGATGCCACTGCCCTCACTCTAGCCCGGGCAACAGAGTGAGACTCTGTTTCAAAAAAAAAAGAGCACAATATCTCTATACAGCAAGGAAACAATCACCACAGTGAAGAGACAACCGATAGAACAGGAGAAAATATTTACAAACTATACATCTGATAAGGGGTTAATATACCAATTATATAAGAAACTCAACCAACTCAATAGCAAGAAACAACCTGATGGAAAAATGAGCAAAGGACCTGAACAGACATTTCTCAAAGAAGACATTCCAATGGCAAACAAGTATATGAAAAAATACTCCAGATCACTAATCATCAGGGAAATGCAAATTAAAACCACAATGAGATGTCTCCTCATACCTGTTAGAATAACTATTATCAAAAAACAAAAGATAATAAGTGTTGGTGATGATGTGGCAAAAAGGCAACCTTTGTACACTGTCGCTGAGAATGTAAATTAGTACAGTCATTATTTTAAAAAATATGAGGTTTCTCAGAAAACTAAAAATAAAACTACCACATTTATTCAACCATTGCACATCTGTGTATTTATCCAAAGAAAATAAAACCAGTGTCCCAAAGAGTATCTGCCATGTTCACTGAAGCATTATTCACAGTAATCAAGATTTGGAAACGACTTAACAGATAAAAAAGAATCAACACATGGAAGACAAATAAAACATGGTTTATGTAGAAAAATGAATACTATTCAGCTTTTAAAAGGAGAGAAATTCATTATTGACTATGTGTATGAACATAGGCAATGGTATGTTAAGGGAAATAAGCCAGATGTAGAAAGAAAAATATTGCACAATCTCACTTGTACGTGAAATTTTAAATAGTCAAACATAGAAGCAGAGAGTAGAATGGTGGTTAACAGAGGTTGGGAAGAGGGGGGTGTGGAGATAATGGTTAAAAGACACAAAGTTTCATTTAGGAGGAGTAAATTCTGGATAGTTATTTATCTATTAACTATTATAAATAATATATACTTGAAAATTGCTGAGTCTCGATTTTAAATATCGTCACCATATAAAATACCTATACGCAGGGTTGGATGTGTTAATTAGCCTGACTTAACCTTTTCACAGTATACATATATGTTCAAAATTTCATGTACACATAAATATATACAATTTCTATTTGTCCATTAAAAGTATATAAGTAAAAAGACTACGATATATGCAGAGATATTTATAGAAACTGAAATATATTTCTGTAATGAGTTATTAATTGATTTATAATATTTTTTGGCTTTTTGTACAATAATTTCTTCAATAATACTAAATCCATACAATGATATTAGTTAATATTTCATAGGATATAATTTACACGAATTAAGTATCACTGCTCTAGTCTGTGCATATGCACGTGGGTGTGTCTAATTGTTATATCTATGTTAGGGAATGGAAACAAAGACACAGGGAAGACTAGATAAAAGGATATGTACAGGTGCACCTCAGAAAGAATGGTACCGTAAAAACATTCACACTGCTCTGTAGGCGTTGGTGTAGACAATAATGATATTGCTATGTTTATATTAAAGAGGTTATAGTTTCTTGAAAACATTAGCTAAGTTCATTCTCCAAGCCAGGTGAAGATATATATGTGACTCACTGAAATATGCTAGGCTCTAACTGCCATATGGAAACAAAGACTAGAATGCTAATTTTTGTTTTGCTTTTGAAGTAAATAAATTAGCAAATCTGGCTGTGATCCAGGTACAATATAGATTATAAATAAATATGTGAAATGAAGCAGAATCTGTAAGAACCGGTAATACTTCCCATTCTCTATTATCACATCTGCTACACACACACAAACATATGAACATGCACGCACAAAGATGAACAAAAACAAAAATAAACTCACAGTCACATACACACAACTGTATGAAGAGTCTCCAAGCTTTGAGATCTAAAAGGGTTTACAGGAAAAGTGGAAAAGATCGTGATAAGAATCATTGTCAAACAGGCATGCAATTCCTGCCTCAATCCTGGGATTGAGTCCACTGTGATAAGACAGTGTTTCAGGAAATTTGGGGAGTTGGGGGCGGAAGAGATTTGTCTGTATCTTGTTTACTGTCTGGAATTCTGAGCAATGTCAGGCTCTCAGGCTCTTCCCATTTTATAATAGCATGAGATCAATAGAGTATATATGGCTGTGTGGGACATAAATGTGACAGCGTGGCAATTTACTACTCTGAAGAAGCACTACCAAGTTTCTGGTGTCCTCTGAGATGAAGAGAGAGTGACCATATTTTTGTGTTATGAAGGATAGCATGTAAGAATAACTGAGAGAAATAGCTGACATATATGAGTGGTGTCATGATTGTGCAAGAGTGTGCTGCCAGGAGATTCACAGTGGAAGGTAAAATTAATGGTAAAATAAGGATAAAAGTATCTCAGTGTTTGATTGTATAGCAAGGTAAGGAGATTTGAGAATTAGATACAATGATGTGTTTATCTCAAGTGATATAAGTTTGAAAAGACGTTACCCAAAGACCAGGCGTATCTACTTGATGTTAAAATGCCAATCCAGGAAAATGGACGAAGAGAAGAAAAGAAAAAAACAAAAAAACAAAAAAACTTAGAACTTTGAACTTCAGATTCAATGTTATACATTGAGGACAAGTTCTGTTATTTCTTTTTAAGTGGTGGAGTCTAGATGAATTACATTTAATTTTAAAACATAAAAGGAAAAGTAAAACAAAGTGATTTTTAAAATTTTTATGTCATTTTTGGAGAACTATAATTGGGAGAAAAAGTCAGAAAACCGGTATTATTCTTATTAGAAGCAGCTACTCAGCAATAAATCTTTAAAAGCATAAATTATCAATAATAAAAAAATCTTTGAATGCAGATGAGTCATTAATTAATTAAGCTATACATTGTGTTATTTAGCTTATGCATTATAAACAAAATAATATTAATAGAACTATTAGAGATCACAAACCAATAATATGAAAATATTTATAAAGAATTATGTGATTGGAAATTAACTAGTAGAACTGCACAACATGGAAATGTATTTTCAGTCTCTTGCAGAATTATGTCATATCTATTTAAAACAGATTCTAAGATTTGTTTGATATTTCCAGATGAATGGAACAGCTATTGCCATTTCATAACAGAAAAGTCTGTGAACTCCACATGTGGAAGAACATAAATATATGAGAGCCAGAGAGAAATATTTTGGTCAAGGAAGTACAAGAATCTCTGAAGTTTAACCAATTAGAATATTAGAATCCTGTGTCTTTTTCATATTCCTAGATGATTTAGAATAGTATCAGCAGCAACATTTTTTTTCTGGCAGTACATCTTCATGAATTCATGGATGAAGTACAGTGATTATTTTAATGCTAGAAAAAAATATATTTACTTTAAGAACACAAAATCTAACACTTTCTTTGACAAAATTTATCCTGAGCTTAAATGGATTATTATCAAAGTATTTTCATAACCCATTATGTAGCATTTATGTAGTCCATCTGAAGATGTTTCAAGACTTACTTAATTTAGAGCCACATTTTGTACTTTTCTCATAGAATTTTGAAGTAGTCCATGGAGTCATCCCTCTGTATATCTAATCTATGTTCCAAATAACTGATTTTCTAGTGTAGGGTGGGTACTGGTAAGATATAAGCTAGACATATTTTCTCTTATTCTGAACAAATTGTGATCAACACTTTAGTACATGATGAGTGATCTTATATACAGTTTTTATTAGTATTCATTGGAGACTATCCTATTTCATTAGATAATCTAGTGGAAGTATATTAGACATCTTATCCTTACCAGACTTTATAATTAAGGTTAAAATAAATTGAGGTTGTATTGCAGTATGCTAATTTTGTCTTGAACCCAGATTTGATTACTTAATTAAAAATATCAATATAGCTAGGCATGGTGGTTCAAGTATATAATCCCAGTTGCTTGGGAAACTGAGGTAGGAGGATCGCCTGAGACCAGGAGTTGAAGATCAGCCTGCACAACATAGCAAGACACTCTCTAAAATAAATAAACTAATAAACAAAAATATCAATACATTTTTAAAAAGTTTTATTGCCAATCTTTAAAGTTTTATTTGTCAATATATCAATGTAGAAATTAGTTTGAGCATTTTATGTAATACCAACCTATAATGTAAAATCATTTTTATTCATTTAAAATAATTCATAGTATTATATGTGGTGATTTATTAAAATCTAATTGTTAAAACATCATTAAAACTCATATTTTCTATTAGACTCAAGTAATTATTTTGACTAGAAATGTGTTTTTTTCTATTGATGGACATTTATTTATTTATTTTCAAAATATTACAGGAGTAGAAATGTTTTAGGTTACATGGATCACTTTTGTTATGCTTGAGTCAGGGTTATAAGTGTGCCCATCACCCAGATAGTGTTCATTGTACCTGTTAGGTAGGTTCCCACAAACCCCACCTTCCTCCTCCCCACTGCTTGATTTCCACTGAGTTTTACTTCCCTCTCTGCACATGTGTGCTCATCAGTAAGTTCCAATTTAATAGTGAGTACATGTGGTGGTTTCCATTCTTTAGATACTTCACATAGGATAATGGTCTCTCATTCCAACCAAATTGTTAAAAAGGCATTAATTTGGCTGGGCGCAGTGGCTCACACCTGTAATCCTAGCACTCTGGGAGGCCGAAGCAGGCAGATTGTTTGAGCTCAGGAGTTTGAGACCAGCTTGAGCAAGAGCGAGATCCCATCTCTACTAAAAATAGAAAGAAATTATCTGGACAACTAAAACTATACAGAAAAAATTAGCCGGGCATGGTGGCGCATGCCTGTAGTCCCAGCTACTCTGGAGGCTGAGGCAGAAGGATTGCTTGAGCCCAGGAGTTTGAGGTTGCCATGAGCTAGGCTGGCACCATGGCACTCTAGCCTGGGCAAAAGAGTGAGACTCTGTCTCAAAAAAAAAAAAAGGCATTAATTTGTCCTTTTTATGGCTGAATAGTATTCCATGGTATACATATAACACATTTTGTTAATTTGCTCATGAATTGAAGGGCACTTGGGTTGATTTCACATTTTTGCTATTGTGAATTGTGCTGCAATAAATATTTTAGTGCAGGTGTCTTTTTCATGAAATGACTTTTTTTCCTTTGAGTAAATACCCAGTAGTGGGGTTGCTGGCTCAAATGGTAGGTCTACTTTTAATTCTTTGAGGAATCTCCATATTGTTTTCAAAGAGTTATACTAGTTTACAGTCCCATCAACAGTGTATATGTGCTCCTTTCTCTCTGCATCCATGCCAGCATGTATTATTTGGGGACATTTGAATAAAAACCACTCTAACTGAGATAAGTTGATACCTTGTGGTATTATAAATGTGTTTTTAATTGAAGAATTGCTTAAAATGGCATTACATTTTTAGGAGTGAATATATAGTTGTCCAGTTTTTTCACAGAAAAATACTGCCCTCTCTGCTCTCGGCATTTAGAGCCCTCTTAGCCAACATAGAAAGATTTAAATTTATATAGATTAATGAGGTGTAACAAGGCCTATTCTGCCTTGCAGAGTATCTTGAATGTCAGAATATAAAAAAGAATATTATTATTTTTATTATATTCACTCATATCACATACAAACCTTTCCTTTTAAAGTTTTACTCAACTTAAATCACTATTTAAATCACTAGTCAGGAATATGAGATTAAACATTTTCTTATATGATGTCAAAGTGTACATTTGATGGATGTACTGATGAATCTTTACAGTTAGGAAATAGAAAGCATGTGTGGGGGGGAGGGGTCTAGATTACTTTGATATAGCAGGAGTTCTCCACTCTGTTTATAAATTAGAATAACCTGATGGTCTTAAAAAATTACCAGTTGACATAAGCAAGTTGTTAGAATAGAATAGCCTCAAGTATACCTTTCTCTCACAACACACACACACACACACACAAAAACCTGAAAGAATTCAAATGAAAGAAAACCACCTGACTTCTGGGGAAACCTACAAGTGCACACAACTGAAAGAAACTTTGATTAGTAAGAGAAATGGTCATTTCAGACTGTGCTGCCCCCTGCTCAACGCAGTAATAATACAACTCACACAAAATTTCCCCAGACACATGATTTCTGAGGTGAAAGGAAGGAATCGAAGGTAAATGTTCAATTTCATCATCAGTCTGGAAATCTTTACAAGAAGCCCGCTCTGGCCCTGTACCATGGGAATCACTCGGAGTGACAGGAGTGTTGAACCATCTGAAGCGAATTAAGGACAAAGAGCAAGGTGCTGATTGCAGTGTCTGCTTTTCATATCTTTGTGGCTAATCTGCCTTCTGATCCATGGAAAAGCCACACAGAAAGACTGTCCTGTCCAATAACGCTGCAGGGGGCTCAATACACAGGAAGGTTCAAATCCTTGGCCAGACTTTTTGTAAAGCCCAGCTGCTCATGTAGAGCCCGCTGCAGGCCCAGAAACAATTAAAAGATCTTGATTAAGTTCAAGTGCCTGCTTAAGTCTACCTCAGACTAGGAAACAATTGCAGGGCAGCAATACAGTTCCAAGGCAACATGTAAGTTCCAGTGCTATGATTTTCCCAGACCGGGGGGAAAAAATAACACGACCGCAATTTACATCCAGAGCAACATTTGAATTCTAATATTCACTGTAAATCTTTCACAGACCAGGAAACAAAGCAGAGAAAAAGTTAGTTACAGTGTTTTAGTTCTGGTGCTCAGTATAAATCCTCCCCAGAATGGGAATAAAAAACATTCCAGTGTTTGAGTTCTGATCCTAAGTAGTAAAGGTCTAACAATACCACCAAACACCTGCAAGAACAGAAACAGGTGGTTATTTCTTTAAATGTGAAAGCATCAATGTAAAAATGTAAAGATTATGAAAATACAGGGAAATATGACAATAGCAAAAGAAAGCAACAAAGCTCTAGTATGTGACCCAGAAAAATGGAAGACCTATAATACGTCAGTCAAAGAATTCAGAATAATTCTCTTGAAGAAGTTCAAGGAATCACAAGAAAGTAAAGATAAAAAAAAATGAAATTTTAAAAACTGGGAACAAAATGAGAAATTTGAGAAAGAAATACAAACAAAAAATCCTACAAATATAAAATAAATAAGTGAACTAAAAATTTCATTAGAAAGCTTCAAAAGGATGCTTGATCAAATGGAGGAAATAATTAGTGAGCATGGAGACAGAACATATAAAATTACCCAATCAGAGAAGCAAAAAGAAAAGAGAATACAAATGAGTAAATAAGACCTACAAAAATTACAGGACATCATCAGGGAAACTAACCTCCCCACAATTTCCAAAGGAGATGAGAGAGAAAAGTTCCTAGAAAGCATATTTAAGGATGTAGTGGCTGAAAATTTCCCAAATCTGGAGAAAGATAATACCACTTAGATATAGGAAACTCAGAGGTCACCAATCATATTTAACACAAAAAGAAAATCCCCAAGGCAGATCATAATAACAATAACAAAATCAAAGATAAAGACAGAAAATTCAAAGCAGCAAGTGAAAAGAAATATGTCTCATACAATGGAGCCCCAATAAAGTACTTTTCAGCAGATACCTCAACAGAAATCCTGTAGGAATAACCTAATACTCTAAATACAGTAAGTAAACCATTTACATCTCAAGTATGAAGACAAAAAGACTAAACTATTAAAAACAATAATAACTACAATGATTGGTTAAGATATTGGCAATATAAAAAGATGTAAATAGAAACATCAAAAAATGTTGGAGTGGGATAGTATAAAATGTAGACTATATTTTTATTATTTTTCATTTCTTTGTGATCAAAGTTATTATGTTTGAAATAACATAATATAAACATTAGAAGTTTTTATAAGCCTCACAGTAACCACAAATACTTATAATAGATACACCAAAAATAAATACTTAAACACTGGCATAAAATCAAGACATATTTCTAGAGAAAAATCACTTAACCATAAAGAATGATAGTAAGAGAAAAAGAAAAGGAAGAAAAGATCTAAAAACAATGAGAAAATAAATAACAAAATATCAGTAGTAAATTCTTACTTCTCAATAATAACTTTAAATGTAAATGGATTATTTCTCCAAATAAAAGACAGAGTGGCTAAATGGATTATAAAAAACTCCAACTATATTCTAGCTACCAAAAACTCACTTTACTTATGAAAACACATACACACTGAAAGTGAAAGGATGGAAAAAGTTATCACATGAAAATAAAAATGTAAAAAGAGCAGGAGTATCTATAGTTCTATCAAGATGAAATAGACTACAAGTCAAAGACTGTACAAAGAGAGAAACAAGATCATATAATGATAAATGGGAAACTTTAGCAAGAAGATATAACAATTTTAAATATGTGCGCATCCAACACTGAAATACTTAAATATTAAAAGACCTAAAAACAGAGATTGCATACAGTACAACAGTAGTGGAAAACTTCAACACTCCACTTTCAGCAATAGACATATTATCTAGATGGAAAATCAACAAAGAAATCCCAAAGTTAAACTGTAGTCTAGACCAAATATCTATTAAAGATCAGAGCAGAAATAAATAAAATTGTCAAAAAAATTAATGAAGATCAAGAAAACAAAAAGTTGGTATTTGCAAAGATAATCAAAATTGACAAGCCCATAGCTAGACTAAGAAAAAAATAGAGATGACCCAAATATATTTATTCAGAAATGAAAAAGGAACAATTGCAAATGATACCCCAGAAATACTATACAAAAGATCACTGAAGACTATTATGACAACTATTACAACAACAAATTGGAAAACCTAGAGGAAATATATAAATTCCTGTATACATATAACCTACTAAGACTGAACCATAAAGAAATTGCAAATTTGAACAAACCAATTATGAGTATTAATAATGAAGCCATAATAAACAGTCTCCCATCAAAGAAAAGACCAGGACTAGATGGCATAACTGCTGATTTTTATCAAACATTTAAAGAACTAATACCAACTCTAGTTAAACTATTCCAGAAAGTTGAAGTGGAGGAGATACTTCCAAACTCATTCTATGACACCAACATTATAGTATTATCCTGATTCCAAATCCAGAAAAAGACATAACAAAAAGAGAAAACCACAGACGAAAATGCCTTATAAACATAGGTTCATATTATAGCAAACCAAATTCAACAACACATTCAAAAAATCATTCATAATGATCAAGTGAGATTCATTCCAGAAATGCAAGAATGGTTAAATACATGCAAATCAATAAATGTGATACATCACATTAATAGAACCAAGAACAACAATAACAAAAATTGATCATTTCAATAGATGCTGAAATAGCACTTGATAAAATCCAACACTCTTCAAGATAAAAATTCTCAACAAAGTTTACAATATGTGGGTATATAAGTAACTTACCTCAAAACAACAAACGGCATATATGCCATACCCACAGCTAATATCATACAGAATGGAGAAAAACTTTCCACTAAGATTTGTAAAAAGTTATCTTTGCTTGTAGATGACATAATCTTATGTTCAGAAAAACCTAAAGACTCCACCTAAAAGCTGTTAGAACTGACAAATTTAGTAAAGTTTCAGGATTGAAAAGAAATATACAAAAATCAGTAGTATTTCTATACACTATAGCAAACAATCAGAAAAAGAAATCAAGAAATTAATCCCATTTATAATAGCTATAAAAAACCCTAAAGTTAAATTTAACCAAGAATTGAAAGAGCTCTACAATGAAAACTATAAAGCACTGATGAGAGAAATGTAAGAGGGCACAAATAAATGAAAAGGTATCCATCCCATTCTCATGAATTGGAAGAATTAATATTGTTAAAATGTTCCTACTCCCTAAAGCAATCTACAGATTCACGGCAATCCCTATCAAAACACCAATGACATTTTTCACACAAATAGAAAAAAGAATCCTAAAATTGTTATAGAACCACTAAAGATCCTAAATAGCAAAAGCAAACCTGAGCAAAAAGAACAAAGTCGGCAGCATCACATTATCTGACTTCAAAATTCATTGCAAAGCTATAGACACCAAAAGAGCATGATACTGGCATAAAAACAGACACATAGACAAATGGAGCAAAATAGAGAACCCAGAAAAATGTCCACACACTTACATTCAATTGATTTTTGAAAAAGTCCCCAAGAATATACACTAGAGAAAAAATTATTTGTTCCATAAATGATGCTGGGAAAACTGGACATCCATATGCAGAATGAGACTAGATCCCTAACTCTTACCATGTACAAAGATCAAATCAGAATCGATTAAAAACTTAGATGTAAGACCTTAAACATTGAAACTATCAGAAAATAACAGTGGGGAAATTCTCTAGCACATTGGTCTTGGCAAAGAATTTTTGGGTAAGACCTCAAAAGTATAGGAGACAAAAGCAAAAATAGACAAATGGGATTACATCAAACTAGAAAGCTTCTTCACAAGAAACGAAACAATCAACACTGTGAGGAGACAACCTACAAAATTAAGGAAAATATTTGCCAACTATGCATCTGGCAAGGGGTTAATATTTAAAATATATAAGGAGCTCAAATAACTCAATATAAAAAAGTAATACAATTAAAAAGTGGACAAAGGACATGAATACTCATTTTTCAAAAGAAGACAAACAAATGGCCAACAGTGTATGAAAAAATGCTCAACATTACTAACCATCAGAGAAATGCAAATCAAAACCAAAATGAAATGTCATCTCACTCCAGTTAAAATGGCTATGATCAAAAAGACTAAACATAACAGATGCTAAGGAGAAGGTGGACAAAGGGGAATGTGTATACATTTTTGGTGGGAATATAAATTAGTACAGCAACTATGGAAAACCATGTGAAAGTTTCTCAACAGACTATAAATACCATATGATCCAGCAATCCCAGTACTGGGTATACATCCAAAAGAAAGGAAATTATATATTAAAAAGATTTCTTTATTTCCATGTTTATTTATTACAGCACTATTCACAACAGATGAGATGTGAAATCAACCTAAATCTCCATCATAATATGAATAGATAAATAAACTATGATATACACACAGTGAAATATTAGTCAGCCATAAAAAATAATAAAATTCTGTCATTTGCGGCAACATGAATGGAACTGGAGGACATTACATTAAGTGAAATAAGCCAGACACAGGAAATCAAATATTGTATGTTTCCACTCATATGTGGGGGCTAAAAGATGTTTATCTCATGAAGGGGAAGAGGAGAATGATGGTTATCAAAGGCTAGGAAGGGTGAGGGTGGGGGTATGAAGAGGTTCGGTAATTGTTGCAAAAATACGGTTAGAAGAAATAAGTTCTAGTATTCAATAGTAGAGTACAGTTACTATAGTTTACAATAATTTATTGTATATTTCAAAATTCATAAAAGAGAATATTTGAGTTATATCCAACACAAAGAAATGAAAAATGTTTGAGGCAATGGATATCTTGAGTACCTGCATTTGATCATTATGCATTATATGCATGTATCAAAACATCACATGTACTGCATAAATATGTACAATTATTATGCATCAATAAAATAGAATTACTTTCCTGACAATCCATCTCCAAAGATTTAATTGGGAAAAGTGAGGGCTCAGAATTGGTATAATTCATTAGGACCCTAAAATATTTTATTATGCATTGCAGAACCACTTGCCTAGAATATTAGTAGACAGTGGCATACAATTTCCAAATAGTTCCTGCTGTCTATAGGAACAGAGAGAGAAAAAGAAAGAGAGAAAAGGTAGTATTAGTTGAGGAATGGTGAACTTTCTCCTTTGGCAAAAACGCACTTGATCTTTGCTCAAGTCAGGAAATAAATGTTGAGAGTGAAGAAAATTGTTTTGGAGCCAAAATCTATTTTGAGCCCTTCCCATTCTATCTATGTAAACCCTGTGACTGTGAAATTTATCAGGACCCAAACTGAGTCAGTTGTGTTAAAACTCTGAAGAATGGAGCTAGAGAATGTCGTGAAGAGAGACTTCTCATACATGTATTCCTGATCACAGAACTATCACAAAAGACTCTGAAAAAGCCACAGCCTTGCACAAAGACCACCTCAAACTTATGAAAAAAAATTACGTGTCGGAATACATCTGCCCAGCAACTGAATGTCCAACCTTTAAATGATGCGCCCTTATTATTCATTTTTGTAGGCAAGGATAATTGTCTCAAAACAACCTGTGTAACTGGATGAATTAAATATTTGTCCCCTCCAAAATTTATATTAAAATTGAATCCCCAATGTGGCAGTATTGACTGGTAGGACCTTTAAGAGGTGACTGGGTCATGAAAGCAGAGCCCGTTCTTAAATTAATGGATTAATGGATTAATGTGTTAAGAGATCAATGAATTATCGTGGAAATGGGGCTGGAGGCTTCAAAAGCAGAAGAAAGACCTGAGCAAACATACTCAGCCCCCTCACACTGTGATGCCCTGCACCTCTGGACACCGCAAAGAGTCGCCGCTGGCAAGAAGTTTCTGATCAGATGCTGTCCCTCAGCTTCGGAATTCTCAGCTTGCATAACTGTAAGAAATAAATTAATTTTCTTCATAAATCACCCACTTTCAAGTATTCTGTTACAAGCAAAGGAAATGGATTAAGATAGAACATTGGTACCAAGAAGTGAGTCATTGCTGACAATAAATTCCTGAAAATGTGGAAGCGGCTTTGAAACTGGTAATGAGCAGAGGCTGGAAATTTGGAGCAGCCTAAAAAAAAAGCCTAGATTTTGGTAAGGGCTTAGAAAGCAGGAAGACTAGGGAATATCTGGAACTCCTTGGAGATTGGTAAGTGATTATAACCAGAATACTAATAGAAACATGGGCAGTAAGCCAAGTGTGGTGACCAGCCTGGGTAACATAGTGAGACCCTATATCAAATAAATAAATAAATAAAAATATGAACAGTAAAGATCATTCTGACAAGATTTCACATAGAACTGAAGAACAAGTATCGGAAACTGGAGTAAAGTCCATCTTTGTCACATGTTGGCAAAGAATTTACATCCACACCCAGCGGTTTTGTGGAAGGCTGAACTTGGGAGTGATGAACTCGGGTATCTAGCAGAAGATATTTCTAAGCAAATTTATAGAAGTATTTACATGATTCTTTTTGTCCACTCACATTGAGGTTTGGGAACAAAGGAATAATTTAAAGACAGAATTCATAATTATACAATGTACACTATTTGGTTGACGAGTGTACTAAAAGCCCAAACATCACCACTGTACAATATATACATATAATGAAACTTAACTTGTACACCCTAAAGTTATTGAAATAAGAAATATTTTAAAGAGTATAATTGCTCAAGTCTTCTCGGGTGTGGCTCCACATAAAAAAAATAAAAATTTAAAAAATATTTTAAAAAGAAAGCAAAGCAGAAAGATTTGGAAAACTCTTAGTCTGGCCATGTAAAGAGTGAAAAAGCTTGTTTGAAAGAGGAAACCAAAGGTGTGGCCCAGGGACCTTTTACTAAGATTAGTACAGAGGGAAAGAATCTATGGAAAAAAGACCCCGAAAGCATTTCAGAGATTTCCTAGTCTGCTCATCCCATCACAGGCCCAGAGGCCTAGGAGGGCAGAATGATTTCAGCAGACAGGTGCTGGGCCTCTCCAAGACTGCTGCTCAGTGCTCTGTCAGGATTCTACTCCTTGCACCCCAGTGCACTGCTTCACATCTTGCCAGCCATGGCTTAAGTGGCCCCAGGTGGGGTTCATGCCACAGCTCCAAAAGGTATACGTTCTAGACGTTGGTGGCATCCTCATAGTGCTAATTCTGCAGACTTGCAGAAACAAGAGCTGTGAAGGCTTAGCAGCCTCCAACCATATTCCAAAGTATATGGTCAAAAACCTGGGAGATCAGGCACAGATTTGTTACAATAACAGAGCCACTTGCAGAGAGCCTGCAATAGAGCAATGCTGAATTGAAATGTGGGGTTGAAGCTGCTACAGAAAGTCCCTACCAAGGCAATGCCTAGTGGAGGCTTAGAGGCAAAATTGCCACTGGGCCCAAAGAACTGTGGAGTCACTGGTAGCATAGAATGCCCATCTGGGAGAGGTTCAGACCCTGGATTTGGACCCACACGAGCAGCCGCATGCACCATACCAAGCAAAGCCATGGGTACAGGGCTGCCCAAAGCCTTGGAAGCCCAGTGCTCACACCAGTGTGCACAGGATGTGGGGCATGGAGTAAGGAGATGTTCACCAGCTTTAAGATTTAATGTCTGTCCTTTGGGTTATGGACTTGCTTGAGCCTTGTTACCTCTTTCTTTAGGACTATTTCTTACTTTTCAAATGGTAATGTTCATACTACTCTGGTATACCACCACTGTATCTTGAAAGCAGATGACTTGCTTTGATTTCAAAGACTCACAGATAAGATTCTGAACTTTGGACTTTTGAGTTGGAGCTTGAACAAGTTAAGCATTTGAGACTGTGGGGTTGGGATGAATGTGTTTTTTATATAAGAAGAACATGAGTTATGGGCAGCCAGGGGCAGAATGCTATGGCTTACATATGTGTCCCCTCTAAAATTCATGTTGAAATTTAATCCTAAATGTGGCAATATTGACAAATGGAGCCTTCAAGAGTTGATTGAATCATAAAGACAGAGCCCATTCATAAATTAGTGGATTCATGAATTAATGGGTTAAGCGATTAATCGATTATCATGGGAGTAGGACTGGTCACTTTATAAGGAGAAGAAGAGAGATCTGAGAAAACACCCTTCATCATGTGATGCCCGGAACCACCTCAAAATGCTGCAGAGAGTCCCCACTTGCAAGAAGGCTGACACCAGATGTAGCCCCCAACCTTGGACTTCTTAGCCTCCATAACTAACATAAATTACTTTCCTTTATAAATTACTCTGTTTTGGGTATTCTGTAATTGACAACAGAAAACAGACTAGGACAGTAATCCTCATTTTCCCTTTAAAGACTTTGTCTTTCTTTACCTTCCTGAATACACATGGGCATATTTTCATTGCTATGCCCACTCATGGATAAATATCCTTTGCTTTTAGAGATTTTTCTGCTTTGTCTGTTATTAGGTTTGAGATGACCTATCACTTTCAGTATTTCTTGGCACTTTTGAAGTGTTTTATACTACAGTTGTCACACTTCCTCTTTATACTCTGAATTTCCAGCACAATCACATGTAGATTCACTCTTTAAGTCTTTTTGCCTTTGGCCAGAAAAGCAATAAAGATTTATCATCTGCAATAAATTGTGTTTGTCTTTACATAGCATATTAACATGTTTGTTTTAAGGTATCATAACAGTTTATTTTATTTGATGTAAAATTTGAGGCTGTGAAACGCCAAAACATAAGTGCACAATCAGAAATATACAATTTTTACATATGGCACAGTGAGACTACATTGATTTTTTAGTATGAGTGCTCCCCATTCATTACTGTATGCAGAGGCTCTGATAAGTCTTATTGGTATTTTTATAAAAAATACAATACTGAATTCACACTCACATGTACTGAGTTTAAAAGGAATGAAATGCAGTTGATGACTCTGTGGGGCTGAGAAAACAAACCCAGATATATGGCACTTTGGCTTCCTGATTGCTTTTAACTAAAGGAGAACCAAGCTCTCCTTGACCTTCTCCTTGTCTCGCTTCTTCCCCTGAAAAGCAGGGAGGAGCCCTCTCTCAACTTCCCTTACCTGCCTAGAAACACCCTCATTCACCCTCCTCCTGGGTTGTCACCAACCAGAGATTAACAATATCACAGGAGAAGAGACTGAAAGTTAGTACTTTGCCTAAATATTCTTCTCAAAGTTCTTTCTTGAGATAACTTTCAATACCCAAGAGATTTTATCTACATAACAAGACATCGTTTGTTCGCCATACATTTTCTTCCCTCACCCTCCTATAGCTTGTTGCTACCTCTCCCCAGAAGCACCAAGCCCCTATTTCAATACTGTAAGTTATTTATCTGACTCTTCTTAGGATCTTATATTTTGTAAGACTCCCTTGAGTACACACTTAATAAATTTGTATGCTTTTTCTCCTATTAATCTGTCTACTGTCAGCTTATTCCAGAGACTCAAATTATCAAACCGTCAGTGAGAAAGGAAAAGTTTAAAACTCCCCTATAGATCTATCAGCAAACACCATCAGTACCAACTATGTACCTGCTTCAGAGTTGCTGCTTCTCAAACTATAATAATAATCAATAAAGGCATATATCGAAACATTTACTTCACAAGTATTTAGTGAATGCCTATGATGCTGAAGACACTGTGTTAATAGCTAGAATACAGTACAAAGAAAATACTCTTAGTTTTTACAATCATGAAGCAATTCAGTGAGGCACAGAAAAAAAAAGCAAAAACTACATACACACACACACAAATGATTAAAAAAAACTAAGAAACAGCAACAACAAAAAAGAAAGAACAACAAAAAATCCCACTTAATTGTAGTAAGTACTCAAAGAAAATGATAGTAAGATATAAAACAGAAAATCGGGAGCGGATCCTCTTTTACCTATATCAGACAGTGAGGATCCCTTTGGAAGGAGGTGACTCATAAATTAAGAGTAAAAATTGAAGAAAGAGAAGGATCAAGCCCTATGAAGAAAGAAGGGGGTGTTTCCAGAGGGAAGGCACACCATATGTAATTTTCTTCGGTTAGGACAATGTGAGTGTATTCACGAACAACAAGTAAGGTGGGAAAAAATGTAGGAAAAATGGATGAGGGCAGTATTAGGTAAAGTTTGAAAGGTTGTGGCCAGAATTTGCAATTTTTTTCCAGTAGTCGTAAGGAGTCTGGGTTCTCTTAGTATTGCAATGTGATGTCACTTTTTAAGCAGAGAGTAAAACAGTCTAATTTATGTTCTTAGAAATCACCTTAGGTACTGTGGGAAAATAGATTTTATACCTAATATTTCCATTTTAGAGATTTAAAAACAGCATTGATTTTTGTCATCAGTGTTCTTATTGTTAATAAAGATAAATAATTTAAAATTAAACCTGTAACTATTTTCCATGGTATCAATAAGGTATTGTTTTTCAATTTGCATTAAAGACACTCAAAGTTTTTGATTTGCCTTAAATTAATTTCCTTCATAAAATGCCATTTAACCCAAACAAACATCATTTCTCAATCAGACTGTTTCTTTTCTTAGGAAATTGTATGGCTACTCTCATTATAGAATATTTTCAGTAGATAATACTTATTTCCTTTTTTTTTTTTTTTTTTTTTGGAGACAGAGTCTATCTATGTTACCCAGGCTAGAGTTCGTGGCATCAATCAGCCTAACTCACAGCAACCTCAAACTGCTGGGCTCAAGCAATCCTCCTGCTTCAGCCTCCGGAGTAGCTGGGATTACAGGTGCCCATGACCATGCCCGGCTAATTTTTTCTATTTTTAGTTGCTGGGCTAATTTTTTTTTTCTGTATCTGTAGTAGAAATGAGGTTCTTGCTCTTACTTAGGCTGGTCTTAGTGATCCTTCTGCCTCGGCCTCCCAGAATGCTAGAATTACAGGCATGAGCCACCATGCCTGGCCACTACTTCTTTTTTTACTAGTACTTTTCCCTTTTAAAAGTTCCTTTTTTTTGTCTTGGGTAATATTTAATTATTATTGAATTATAAATAATATTTTTCTTAACAGGAAAAGGGATCAATTTTATATACTTTGATCATTATGTTGTTCCTCTATCACAATATTAACCCTAAATAAATCAAAACCCATAAATAACCACCTTAATTGGGAAGCTGACATTATCTGCATCTAATTCAAATACCTCTAAATAACTAGATAAAAATGGATTGGTAGAACTCTAGATACATAGATATATCCAATAAAATGACAAGATTTTGCCAATAATCAGATTGCAATAATGAGCATAGTACAATTTAATGTAAATATTCAAAGGCCAGTCAGTAAGTAATAATCAACCAATCCAAGGATCTATGCAATAGAGATGTTAAACATGAATTGTTTGCTATAATATACTTTAGTAATAATAATACTGTCAGGTTTCAGTTTGAAGTATCAGTTCTTGGTGCACCCATGGCCGAAGAAGAGTGATCAGATATGCTAAAGTAAGACAAGCATGAAAATGAGGTTTATTGAGGCGAGAAAGATAGGATTATAGGACAAGACCAAGATACAGGTTTACAAAGCATGATACATATGCCACAGATGACAACCAGATCCACTGTCACAGCAAAGAGAGAGGACACAAAAAGGGTTTGGTTATGGTCTGCGTCTTGTTTTATAGAGCCCAGATTGTGACCTCCCTACGGCTCAGACATCACTGTGGAACCATTTTGATTGGACAGTTGGGAGTTGCATGACCAGTCCTACTACACATGCAGATTGTTCTAGGTCAATTTCCAGACGCTATGGTATTTATGCTGGTTGGCCCATGGGCCAGAGAGTCCTCTGCATTCTTTTGCAGCTGGCTTGCTAATTTCTGATCAGCCGATTCATGGGATATTCCCTCCTCCCCCAGGTATGGAAAGAATTAGATTGGGGCAGGACCAAGATGTCTCTAGGAGATCCAGAATTCCTCGCTATCTAAGAATACTACCACCAGCAACAGCACTAATATGAAGAGTACCAGTAGCATTAGGAGGAGAAAGAGGAAAATGGGAATGAATAGGAATAACAGCAACTGAGAATTGTTAATTGTAGTCATAATTCAAGTAAAATATGGTCACAAATAGAATTCTAGCCAAAAGACATAGCTCATTGGTCTTAAGTAGTTTGGATACTACATGGGTAATTTCTTTAATTCTTTCTATTGACTTCACTTTGGTTTCATCAATCTGGATAATTCAAAATGGGTATTGCTAAGAAGAATTGCCCTGATCACTTGTAAATTCAGTCAGAATTACTCTCAGTAACAGCCTCAGTGGTTTTATCCAGGTTGGAGGCAGTGAAGTTTAAATGAGTGATTAATTCATTAGAAATTATATCATAGAATACAGTAGCAGGCTGAGTACATTTCTCACCTATAAAACTAATTAATCTGAACTAGATTTGTCTTGTAAACACTTGAATCATAAAACAGAATTGACTTCTAGAATAAAGCAGATGGCATTCTTGTTTGCCTAATGATCTTTTTAGTGTAGTGACTTATTAATAGAGGACTATGAAACATAACTACAACAGAACTTTGCTGTGTTTAGACAAAGTGATATGGAGATATGCATAAATTATCTTAGTTCAGCTGAATAGACTCTCTTTCACTAGAGATATTAGGTAGCCATAAGCACAATTTTTTTCTTTGCATTAACTGGATAAATGTTATATAAAGATGCAGGATTATTTAAGCAAATAGATGATATCTTCATTTTGCAGTGTTTGTCCAAGAAATTATACGCTGTTGTTCAAAATATTAAATTCCAGGCTTAAAACTAAACAAACGTCAATATAGTCATCATAGAGGTTTTTTTAATATACATCATGGTCTATCAAAATTTAATTTTATGTTTAGTTTTCTTTGAGTTGCCTGGCATTAAATTGAGAGTGTGAGCCTGGCAATTTTCATATTGATTTTCATAATCAAAATGAAAGCATATTTTTATAGTGGTTTCCTAGTCTTGCTTTTGTTGCTAAAAATCACAACACTTTAATTAAATCTTTGTGTTAATGGGTTTAGGACTAGTTGCCACCTTAATAAATCAGAACTACCAAATCTGTTCAGTTTACTCAAACTGCAATCAATGCTAATTTCCTTTTGGTGCAGCAACTTCATTTATTTTTGTATTGGAAGTTCAATTATTTGCAATTGCAGCTGCACTGTATTAAGATAAATGTGATATAGCATCTAAATTGTAACTTACAGAAGCTCAATTTTTATTATTTTTTGCAATGGAACCTATTTAGAAAATAATCTTAGAAAGTTTAAGTGTAAATGCTATTAATTCAAATATTAGTATATCTTGCCTAGAAATTATTCATGCAAATAGATGCACATACATTCACTGGCAAAGCATAGATTTTAAGCATGAAAATAGCAAAATTTGAAGTAGTTTACAGCTATTGAATCACTGTTGCATACCATGAGTATTGTTAACATAAATGCTATTCTATACCCCCTTTCAAAATTATTTCTTAGTATTTTAGATTTTAAGCAACAGTTGCAGTTATAGAATAGTAACGAAATTTATCATTTTCCAGAATTGTGTGGAATTGATTCACAGGTCTACTAGATCTCTAAAATAAATTTCACCTTCATCTCTTGTATACAGAAGAAGAATTAGCATTTTTTTATTTTCCACATTTATTATTATCAAAAGAATGCTTATACTTAAAAACTTAAAAATTATACCTTTTTAAAATAATAAAAATTACATGTAGTAAGGGTATCAAAAAATTTTAAATTTCATTGTAGTAAATATTTTAAAGATTACATACATATTTTCCATTATAAAGCATATTATTCAAGAGAAGCAAATGTCTGTAAATATTTTGAATAGTTTTATTCTTAAAATGAGGTATATTTTCTTGCAGAAGGAATAAAAAAGATATACTGGCCATATCTTTAAAATTACTGAAATCTTTTTTTTCTTTATAATGTGTGCTTAATGTTCCGATAAAATTTTTTAAGAGCTCCTAAAATAATTTGATTAAGAGTTTTCTTTCATAGGAAGGATAACTTTTCAAATTATTTTCCCTTATAACTTTCCTTTATTTCTTATATTTCTAAGAAAAAAACTTAATCTCTTGAGATTCTAGTTTAAAAAATATAAAATTTGGGATTTTGTTAAGAAACCAGATCTTTGGTGTAGAAATTACAGCCAACTCTGAAAGTAATACGTGAGAAGATTTTTAATATGCTTTGAAGCTCTGGATTTTCTTGTAATATTTTCACATTCATTTTAACATCTTCAAGCTTTTTTTACTTCTAAATTTAAAAAATTTTAACCAAGCTTTCATAATCAATTATTCACAACTCTAACTCTACGAACAATAATTCACAACTCTAATCCTGCCAGATTTCTATTTCCAGTACATTAAATAGTTAAATTAATAAATATATAACCTCAAAGATATGTAAATCTGAATTCTTAATTTGTATTTCAATTCCTTTCTAAAAGACCTACTATATCTGGCATTGAACTGAAGGTCAAAGAACTCAAAAAGAAAATTACTAATAATGATTTTTTTTTAAGGAAATAGCAACATTTGAGCACTTTGCTGGTCAACTGAATGTTCACTAGTAAATTATAATTAATGCACTTATCTTAGAATTCTACCTTGGACTCTGTTGAAATGCAAATTAATGTGAAAAACATTGTCATGCTTTATCCAATGTTAAAAAAATTCACTGAGATGTTTATTTACCTTCAAGCCAGTTTTTAACACAATCTAATTTCATAAAGTTTTTAAAAAAATATTCAAAAATATGAATACGACAGAGTTCTCAGTGTTGTTATTAGTCAGTTTTTAAATTTTATATTTATAGATAATTAAGATATTTATTTTATTAATCTTAATATTTTCAGAATACAGAAAAAGTTCTTTTTGTGGTACAAAGGACATTTTTAACATCTCTGGGCATTTTGTAAATACTCAACCAAAAGTTAAGCTTATTTTATTTTGGAGAAAATGCCCATTGATAATTATCTAAGAGATTATGATTACACTTGAACATATTCAGCAAGATAGCTGGATGTTATGTAAAGCATAAATGAAGAATGCCCATGGTTAATTAAATTGCATTTCTTGAGAAAACAGAATGTATGCCAATCAGATATGAGGCTCTTACTCTATTTCCCTGCTAAGCATTTAAGACTTAGAAAAAAATAAAGGAATACGTTGGGTTTAGCATTATTATAGATGTGAACCACATCACTAGGAGATAATACCATATTATTTTTCTGGAATCACAATGAGGACATTCACCTTAACAGGCTCCCTTTGATGCAGTATTTAAAATCGCAAGTGAGGGATGTGTCAGGAATAAAATAAAACCACGGGTGGTGTTTTCGTTTTCAAGTCCTTAATACTTCAAATAGAAAGAGTGAATTAACAGATGAAATACAGAATCTGTATGAAGTCTGGAATAAACTGTTCAAATATTTAATTTGCCTGTTTAGATCTTATTGTTAATAAAAACAAAACACTGTATCACAATAACAAGGACGGTTCAAACAATTGCTAGCTAGTGAATCATCATTTGCCTGCTATATTTTAATTTGAGTTTTGTTTTTTAGGATGGGTAAACTATCTTTTTTTTTTTTTTTTTAGAATTTACCAGTAAACACACTTGTTTAAAATACTTTTTCTCCCACTTTCTTTAGATTGCTTTTTATTTTTTTAAATCCATCAAGCCTTTCCCTCTAGGGTAAAACTTAACTATAAAAGAGATTATTTTTGTTTCTATTTGCCTCACTATATATAAGCTAATGTAGCTCCAGTAGCTAATAAGCACTATAAGTTCATATGGCTTCCAAAAAGCGTCTCACAGTTAATAATCTGTTTGGTGTAGTGGCTGGCAGGGAATGCAAGTTTGACATTTTCAACACAACTGCTAAAGAGCTAAAGTCAAGTTACTGCACTACTGATGCTTATAAATTATTAAAGTACACACAATTTTAGTCTGATTATCTTAGTGAGTGATGAGAATACTGTTAATTTGTTTGTTTTTGTTTTTTTCTGGAAAACTGTAATAATGTAGAATGCTAGGGATAAATAAAAGCAATAAAGAAAATCTTTGGAGAACCAGAAAAAATTAATATCTTTCTTAAAGAAATAAAATTAATATAAACTTAAAAAGTATGAACATAAAAATTATAATAATGAAGTTCTCAGTAACTGTTTAAAAGTTTGTAAAAGTCATCAATAAAAAGCATACACTTGAGGGCCGTTTTCATGAATGAATAACAGGTTAATGCTTTTTGCAATTCCAATCATTATTAAAATCAGGAACATTATGATTTATTAAGACTTTTGTTTTGTAAACTTACAAAAATGTATCCTCTGTGACAAACATTAAAACTTTAAGGATTATTTTTCACTATGTTTCAGTAAAATAATAACTGAAAACTTATGCAAGTACTATGTCTTTGTTGAAACATCTTAGTAATTTATAACAACACTTGATTCTCTTCTAGCCTGCGATCCTTCAGGAAGGGTGTTAAACCAAATATTCTAAATAATTAAACAAATCTAACGTGTGTGCTTTTGTGCCTGTTAATGATTTAATTATGTGACTTATATATTTAAATAAGAATAAGTAATACAAAATATATATCACTGGTAATTTTTTGAATACTTGTGTTTTTGGTCCTTCTGGAAATGGAATTTGAGGCCAATGCTGTCAAATATTCCTATTTTTCAAAGAGAATAGGAATTTGGGTTCAATATTAAATTTCTGAAGAGTTAAATGTAAGCAACAGATTTAAATGTTTTTGTACATTCTGTGCAAACCAAGAAATTATGAATGAAGTCTCCTTGTGACATGCATGCCTCTAGTTCATCTCAAGGTATTAGTACGAGAGAGACAAAAAAGTTTCTACACTGAAGTTGTTTGTTGGTGCATACAATTTATTTGACGTTTTAAAATTCTTTGTCATGTTCAAAAACTGTTGTTTAGTTTTCTGAGAACTGCAAAATTAACTTTTTTTTCCTTAAAGGTTTTAAATCCTTGAGTGAAACATTGCCTAACTATCTATAATGGTGTCATAAATTACAGATAAGGTGGCTTGAGAGTTTAGAAGAGATCCTACCTGTTCAGTAGACACTGAAAATATCTCTGTAGAAGAGAAACATTTGAACTTGAATATTCTCTTCTAGTTTAACTAAACATTTAGTTTTAAATGATACTATCACACATAATTGAAATAAATGGTATAATGCTAATAATATTTGAAGGAAGATTCATAGTTTTCTTATTTAGTTGGTGTTAAGACTATTAGAACATGAATATTTATGAATCATTATTTTGAGGTATCCTAGTTTGAGCACTGATTATTCTATTAAGCCCTTATACTCATTCAAATTTCTCACATGCTGCTTCTATTTACTAAATGTTATCCTGGCCTCACAAGTTCTAATGAATTTTTAATTGTGAAGTGATGATATGGCTTTCTGCTAACACTCAAAAGCCATCCATCATCAAATATATTTTACAAACTGATTCCCTTCAGCTCCTGATCACTTGAAGTTTTCCTACTCTTTTGACAACTTATCATTTGACTTGTTTGAAATAAAACAAGAAATACATTATTTTGCTTTTGGATTCCTTCCTTATTATGATTATTTAAACTGTAATTTCTCATTTACATACAGTAACAGCTTAATTGGATTGTTATCTTAGTTTCTCCTGGGAAATCCTCTCTGCATACAAAACTCTGCATTTTAGACTCACTCATGTTTATCCTGTTATTTGCAAACATATATCTATTTGTTATTCATTGAAAAACTGCCTTTCATATTTTTGCATATTTTCATCCTTTAAACTAAGAGAATCTTTGCAAATAATTTAAATATATTTTAGAGTCCATCACTTTTCCAATTAAAAAAGTCTTGTTAGCTTACCTAAAAGGTATCGTAAGGTTAGTTATGAATATAATTTTCCTGCTTCTACATTTGAACAGTCTGGTTTATAAATGAGTATAGCTAACAGTGAAAACTTCTTTGAGAATCAGAGAATATATGTACTGTATAACTAGGGTCAAAGTTTTCTTTTTATTAGAACAGTGTTTTGGATCACATGACTTTCAGATTTTAATTTAGAACATTATTATAGGAAAAGAAAAAAGTATGATTTAAAAAAAGATAAAAGGTGAGGAAAATATTAAAATGAGAATGGTTTCAGGACATTGAAAAAGGCATGAGTAGATATTCCGAAATTTAATAAATTGCTCCACATCCTGGAGTTAGATGACTTGAACTTTTAATGTAAATTTCAGTATCAATGACTACTTATTCCTTAGAAATAATTTCAATTAAAAGTAACAACTTTTCATGTAATCTGTAACTCTAAGAATGTACTGAGTTTCAAGTATAGAACTAGAGTGTAAAAGAGAATTTTCCTGTGTTTATATGGATATTTATGAATCTCATACTTTGGTTAGATGTGACCCTTATTCAAGGACTGCACTAGAACCAGGACATACTCCACAGAGCAATAACTCTCTGAAAATGGTTACACACAGAACTAAGTAAGAAAGAAACAGTCTCACCTTTTTATTTTATCTTTATTTTCAATTCTTGCTTGAAAACCTATCTTGTGGACTTCTGAACCACTGTTTCCCAATAAAAGCTTCCTCATGAGTTAAAACCATGATCCATCCTGGATAATCATTTACAGCATCCAGACCAAAAACAGACTTTCAATTTGGTGGCTTCTTAGTCTCTATAATTCCTCACCCATATTCCAAAGTTCTGGAAATTCTAACAATCCAATATCCATTTCTCTGGTATAAAGCTTTCCCTGCTGTTAGGAAGCAAAATAAGCCACATTGGCCATTAGCTTTAATGCCAGTTCCTACAGTTTGAGTTATGATTTCCCAAACATGTGTCAAGTTCACTGTAATTTCAAAGAATATTGAAAACATTAAACCAGTAGAAAAGAATATATTCTAGTATTTTTGAAAACACAGGATTGAAGAGATAATTATGTATTCAAATTTTGACTACTAGATCTCATATGTATATGTAATTTATTTACCTCTATAACCGTTAGTGATCCATCTGTAAAACTAGGACAGCTACACTACCTTACATGGACATCCTGAAATTGAAATGAAATCAATACCCATCACAGGGTCTGTCTCAAATCAATGGTATCTCTGATTATTGATATTGAATGAAAAAGTTAGGTCATGTAGGTTGAATGGCAGGTGTGTAGAGGTGGAGGGAGGTATGAAAATAGGGAAGGAAAAGAGCCAAACCTAAAAAGTGAAATAGGCAGCAGGTAACATTAGAGATCAGATCATTTCTATGTCTTTTTCCACCTTCAATATTTTATTGCACTACAAATGTCATTCTCTGATATCATCCAGCAAGGCATCTTTTCTCACTTTATAAAAAGCAATCCTGTCTTAAATTTGAACCTTTCATAAGTATTTGTAAAATAAAAAAAATGAAGGGAGAAGACACATTACTAACTTCCCCAGTATGTTCTCAGAGATAATGAAGGCTGAATGCCACATGAACAAATTAATTCAGAGATGTATTTGTGTAGTTTTTATACCCTTGCTCATTTTGTCCCAGAAATTTCTGTGTATTAATAAAACTAGTAATTGACTTTCAGAGAGAAGGAGACAAAAGCTATTGGCTTCTTGGCTACAAATACAGTATACAAGGTAGGAAACTAATTTTTGGATTTGCACAGTTCTCTTTTTGACAAGCTAGGTTTGTTAGTGAGTTTTATAAAGTTCCTACAGTTTAATAACTCAGTAGCTCAAGGAGTCGTTAAGAGAGTTAATGTTAGAATATATATGTTATAGAGCTGTATATATAATAAGCACTTAATAAAATATTAACACTGAGTGCTTACACCATACCAATTATGTTTTAATTATGCTTACATGGACTAGCTCATTCCATCTCCTGTCAATCCTATGAAGCAAAGTTTATAATTATACCCAGTTTTCAGATTAAGATATTATGGCATAGGTAGGTAAGATACCTAGCGTAAGTAAGATCAAAATGACAGGAAGGAATGGACAAAGGATTCAAATCCAGCCAATCCACCTTCAGAGCTTGTGTTCTTCACACTAGTAATATATCTTTAATTACTCAATAAGTTATAAGGATTTATTAAATTATACTTACTAATATTTACTTTACTTCCATGCTATGTTTATCTAAATAAATGAAGTTTTACTATTACTGTTATGTGTCAGTTTCAGAAACAAGGTAATATATGCTTACCTGATTTTTCTGCATAATATCTGGCCGGGGACAAAAGTTAGCATACAAAGAGATGTTCTACTTTTCAGATTTATTTGATATTTAAGTGCATGGTGTGTTTTGTGGTAAAATTTTAACAAAATAAAATTACCGTATCTTTTTAAGTTTAAATATTCATTAAATTTATACATTTTTAAATAAATACCCAAAATATAAATGGTCAAAATACTTTGTGTTGTTAGTATCTGAGGATCAAAATATAAGCAAACAGATCCTTTTGAACTGAACATATCAACAAAGTCTTTGAATTTTCCATTGAAGTAAATTTTCCATGGAATTCATAGGTCCTCTAATCATGGATCAGTGGTTTACCAGGTAGTTAGTTCTCCATTGTTTTCATCGTCCAGTAAAGCAACTATGGGTGGCTTCTGCCCATCATTCTAGAAAAAGACATATCACATCTAAATTATAATAAAGAATTTTTAGTTATTATTTTATTTAACTACTGAGAACACTTAAACACAATGTGCTTTGCTTCACTAAAGCTTTCTCATTTGGAGTCACTCTATTAATTTCCCTAGCCCTTTCAGCATCTGTTGCCATCATATCCTCTTCTATCTACCTTGATATATCTTATTTAATCAAAGCCAAGCTATTTTCTCTTTGGCTATTTTCCCTTCTGATAGTCTCCCTCTCTAGGAAGACTATCATCTAGGCCTATGAATCAATTGTTACCTCTCTGCCAAAAACAGATTCACTGAGTTTCATAAAAGACTATTGAAGACCTTATATAATATTTTTATTTGGATATCTTAATATTTAAATAATCATGGAAAAAACCAATCTCCTGATCTTTTTTTTACCTGGGTTATTGCAAAAACAGGCCTAAGGGATTTGGGAGCAGGTAGTCTATTGGGAGGTGACTTAAGGAAGCTGAGTGAAGGACTGAAGAGAGTGGTGATGGGGAAGAAAAGACACGTGTGTGTTATTGAGCTAGTTCTACAGTGGGCTCCTGGGCTGAGTTTCTGGTGATCCTATACAGAATTCTACAGAATGTGTCAGAATATTCCCAGTAAAGGATGAGGTATTAAAAAAGAAATAGAAAGAGATTTCTGAAATGAAGTTATAATTTAGTCTTTTTTTTTATTTTACTTTTATTTCAGCATAATATGGGGGTACAGATGTTTAGGTTACGTGTGTTGCCCTTGCCCCCCCTCCCCCCTCAGTCCAGATTTCAAATATGTCCATCCTATTGCGTGGTGCGCATCGCACTCTTTGTGTGTGCGTATACCCGTCCCCTCCTCCCTCCTTCCCCCGCCGAATGATTAGTTTTTAAACAATGCCCCAAAGGTGGTATTTGGAGTGGAAGGGCTGAGGCATGGGGGCGGCCTAAGCAGAGCTGAATTTACTTCCGACTTCCTCAGGAGCTTTCTGAGGTCAGGAGCTGGCCTGTCCACAAGACCCCTCACAGCAAGTTCTCCGAGGCTCCCGACTACTGGGTTTCAGCAGAACCCCCGCTGCCGCAGGGACTAAGGGCCACCGTCGCATCCTGACTACCTGCACTCTTAAAACATTAGCCCAGCAGCAATCCACTGCCCACAGAGGAAACCACCGGTTACAAAGCTCGCAGGTCACCTGCACCACACACTGTGTCCTGACGTCATGAAGTCACACAGGGACATACCGTACGGGGTTAAAAAACAACTTCATAGCATCCAATTTGGTGATAAGCTTTTATTTTCTCTTGGAATTTTTTCTAAAATGAAATCTTTATTGTGAATGAACACAGTTGACCCTTGAACAACACAGATTTGAACTTCGGGGGCCCACTTATACATGGATATTTTCCCCAACAAAACACATATTTGTGGGATGCTTAAACCCACCAATACTGAGGGACCAACCTTTTGATATATGCAGCTTCTGCAAGGCCTACCGAGGGGCTCAAATATGTTTGGACTCTGGCATACGTGGGGCTCCTAGACCCAATCCCCTGCGTGTACCCAGGGATGACTGTGAGCTGTTATTTGTCGTTCTCCTGCTAATGGAGTCAGTGTGACACGGTCACTCACGTCTGACCACCTCTGGGTTGCACGAGAGTGCTTTTCTTCTGGGTCGACAAGGCCGTGGGCAGAGCCCTAAGCATGCCAACGGGGAGGCTCCTATGACGGTCCCCAGCCCACATCCACAAAGGCACAATGACACACACACACACACACACACGTCTGCACAGCTGGTCTTCTACGTAAGCACACTTCAAATCACAAAGGCTGGTGCTCTGGCCTCTCTGGGTTGGCCCTGGAAGTTGGCTCCAGTCCTGGGGACCCTGAGGGCTGACTGGCCATGAGGAGGCTCTGCTGAGTCTGGACTTTCGGTTCCTACACCTGTGGGAAGGGGACACAGGACGGCGCCACACCTTAAGGCTTGAAGACACGCATTTTCAGGCTCCCTTATACTTGAGGAATCTGTTCCGAACTTTCTTCCTTCTGAATGGTCGGTGAACGGCCACGCCAACAGGAACAGTGTCTGCAAGTTCAATCTGCTTGACACTAAAACATTTGCATAGAAGAGGAAAAAAATCACCTGATCTTCCGTCTGACTGTCTTTATGATGCCGAGAATCAAGAAGTGCCATCTGACATTCATCGGGCGTCGGGCAGATGGCAGGGGAGGAGGGGAGGGGATACGCACACGTAATGAGTGTGATGAGCACCGTCTGGGGGATGGACACACTTGAAGCTCTGACTTGGGGGGAACGGGGGTGGAAGGGCATTATATGTAACCTAAACATTTGTACCCCCATAAGATGCTTAAATCAAAAAAAAAAGCAATTCAGTAGGAGAAATGTAAAAATAAAAAAGATGTGTTATCTGCAGACGTGGAGCACAATGACTGAATTTTTTTCCCTTTGAATCTGACCGTTTGGTACATTTCTGGGTGGGGAGGAGGTGAGTAATGCTCCCACCGTGTTGGTATCGGGGTGGAGTCTTGGAGGCGGTCTGTCGAGAGGATGGAGCCCTGGTGCACGGGGTCAAGGCCTCTCCCCGCCGTGTGAGGATTCTCGACGGGCTGGCGCTCTGCAGCCGGGAGGAGGCGCAGACAGGAACCCCGCAGCGCTGGCTCCGTGATCGCCGACTCCCAGCCTCCAGAGTGAGGAACAAACCTCTGCAGTACTTTGTTATAGCGGCCAAATTAAGACCGAATTTTAAAGTTTTAGTTTCTACATTGAGGTTTCTTATCCACTTTGGGTTAGTTTGTGCTGTGAGGTAAGGGTGCAGGGTCACTATTTTGCACGCGATAGCCAGTTTTCCTACCACCATTTTTGAAAAGACCGTCCTTCCCCCGCTGAATGGTCTCGGAACCCTTGCTGGAAGTCACCCGCAGGTACGCAAGGGCCATTTCTGAGCTCTCTATTCCATGTCATGGGTCCGTATGTCTGTCTTTATGCTAGTGCCACACTGTTTTGATTACTGTAGCTTTGCAGTAAGTTTTGAAATTAGGAATTGTGAGACCTCCAATTCTGTTGTTCTTTTTCAAGATTTTGGCTATTTGGGCTCCCTTAAGATAACATACAAATTTTAGGATGGATTTTTTTCTATTTCTGCAAAAAGCATCATTGAGATTTTGATAGGATAGCACTGAATCTGTACGTTGCTTCAGGCAGTATTGACATCTTAACAATATTAAGTCTTCCACTCCATGGTTACGAGATGTCTTTCCATTTATTTGTGTCTTTTTAAATTTCCTTCAGCAACATTTCCTATTTTTCGATGTATAAGTCTTTCACCTCCTTGGTTAAGTTTATTTCTAAGTATTTTATTCTTTTCGATGTTACTGTAAATATAATTCTTAATTTCTTTATTAGATTGTTCATTGTCAGTGTAAAGAAATACAACAGATTTTTGCATGTTGATTTTGTATCCTGCTCTGCTAAATTTGTTTATTAGTTCTAACACTCCCCCTGCCACACCCAGCGGAATCTTCAGGGTTTTTTACATGTCATCTGTGAACAGAGATGATTTTACTTCTTCTTTTCTAGTTGGAATGTCTTTTATTTCTTTTTCTTGCCCAGTTGCTCTGGCTAGCACTTCCAGTAAATACTATTGTACAGAAGTGGTAAGAGCAGCCATCTTTGTCTTGTTTCTGATCTCAGAGGAAAAGCTTTCAGTCCTTCACCACTGAGTATGATGTCACCTGTGGGCTTTTCACAGACAGCCTTTAGGATGTTAAGGTGGTTTCCTTCTATCTTATTTTGTTGAGTATTTTCGTCATGAAAGGATGTTGAATTTTGTCAAATACTTTTTAAGACTTTGAAGCTAAAAAAATTACTTTTCCCTGTATCAACTGAGATGATTGTGTGTATGTGTGTCTGTGTGTGTTTTCCCCTTCATTTTGTTAATGTGGTATATGACATCAACTGAATCTCATATGTAGAACCATCCTTGCATTCTGGGAATAAATCTCCACTTGGTTGTGGTATATAATCCTTTTATTATGCTGGTGAATTCAGTTTGCTAGTTATTTTGTTGAGAATTTTTGCATTAATATTCAAGAAATACAAATGGTCTAGGGCCATGGTCCCCAACCCCTGGGCCTTGGACCACTCCAGTCCGTGGCCTGTTAGGAACCCGGCCACACAGCAAGGGGTGAGCACAGCAAGAGAGGAAAGCTTCATCTGTATTTATAGCTGCTCCCCCTCCCCCAACCCTGCCCTGGTCCACAGAAAAACTGTCTTCCGTGAAATTGGTCCCTGGTGCCAAAAAGTTTGGGGACCACTGGTCTATGGTTTTCCTTTTTGTGTCTTCGTCTGGTTTTGGTATCAGGAACACTGGCCTCAGAACGAGTAAGGAAGTGTTCCCACCTCTTAGATTTCTTGGACATTTGAAAAGGATTGGTGTCAATTCTTAAAATGTTTGGTATGATTCGCCACTGAAGCCATCTGGTCAAGAGCTTTTCTTTGCTGGGAAGTTTTTGATTATTGGTACAATCTTTTTATTAGTTACAGATCTATTCAGATTTTCTATTTCTTCATGATTCAGTTTGTTAGGGTGTTTCTAGGAATTTGTCCAATTTTCACATCTAGGTTATCCACTTTGTTGGCATACAACTGTTCATAGTACCTCTCATAATCCTTTTCATTTCTGTATCTCTTGGATCACCTTTCATCCAAATGATACATCTCGCATTACCAAAAGCAAGTGACCTGTGGCCAGGACTTCCTGAGGGTCCCACTGTGAGCTGTGCAGGCTGGGGCCTGCTGCCCCTGGTCCATGTACATTGTCACCATGTGCAAAGCCACCCCCACACCCTGAGCCTTCCTGGGTTTATGCTCTCAGCTAAACTCTCCTTTCCACACACACAGAACCACAGGAATCATCAGATTTGGGGACTGGAAACAACCAAGGAAAATACCTAATACAGTGTCTTTCAAACTGTGTTTTGCAACCTCTTAGAGAGCTGGAAAATCAATTGATATGAGTTACAGCCAGCATTCCAAAAAATGAAACAGAATAGAAACTGAGTACCCTGTAAATATTGTTTTGCAAAACTTCTGCCTTGTGTCTATGAAGATTGTGTGTTGTGATCCAAGTGTGTTTCTTACTGCTCTCTGTGGTCACATGCTGCTGGAAGGCCTCTGATCTAAGCCAACAAGTTGGGGGTGGGGTGGGGCCCTGCGTTGCTGTCTGTAGATGACAGGGCCAGCTGTCTGGATAGTCTGACTTCTACCCAGGGGCTCCTTCCAGGATGTGAATGTATTATTTAGCCTCAAATAGGTATAAATCTGTTTTCTTTCCCATTTCAGGTTGAGAATTTCAAAGCAGAGGTAGAACTGATCTTTGGATGTTCAGCAACATCTTTACCTTCTGATAAAATCAGTTTTCTCTTGGTTCCTCCCTTTTCTCACACGACCGCCCCACCATCCCAATGCTTCACTGCTACATCTCTTCCACTCTAGGTGGCAGTCACAGCCCGGCTGTGGAGCCACGTCCCCTGTGTCGGTGGCTGCTCACGCCAGCATCCCCACTTCCTCCCGGGAGGGCACCAGCCTTCTCGGCACTCGCTGTGTGCCCCCAGCTCCGCTTAATCTAGGCCACATCCCTTAAGAGAAAAGACAAATCATCCAGGAAGGTCTGCTGGGAAAACAAGAAAGGGAATCCTTTCTATTTCTAGAACAATACAGTGGGCCAGGGAGGAGTGAGAGGCTGGTGCTGGGGAGCCCGGCAGGGATACCGGGGCTGCTTGCCTGCGGGCGTGGCCTCATCTCTGCCCAGTCGCCCATCGGCGTGGGGACGCGGGCACGGGGCGGAGGCTTCACCACTGCCACAGAGCCGGCAGGGCATCAACCAGGAGCCAGAACCCAGGCCTGGCGCCTCCCCAGCAAGGGCCACCAGAATTAGGCTAATTCAGAGAATTTTTTATTTTATTTTTTTCGGATCAAATCATTCCGACTTTCGAGGACTAAGTAAAAAATAAACAAACCTTACTATTAGATTATTAATGCTAATATTTTATACATTTAAAAGGTTACTACAAATTTGTTTACAAAATTTTCCATGAATTTTATCTAAAAATACTATTTTAGCATTTTTTTTGCCACAATACAAACCATGATCAAATGAATTACCCTGGGACTCCACAGCTTACTGGAACTGCCTTCAGCATCCGTTTATGTGAACAGAGCAGGTTTTGTCATTGCAGAAGTGATACATGAACACGTTCCTACCGGGAAAGTTTTCCGACTCAGAGCAGGGCCCCCGTCCACACCTTCTGCCCAGAGCCGGCTGCAGGGTGCTGCGGGGCCTCCCTGTTCTTCCTTCCCAGCGCCAGCTTGTAACTTGGACAACGTCAGTCTCAAGAACAGTCACCTGGCTTTGCACCGACACTGCCCCACTTAGCTCAATCACCCACATGATGCAGTAGACGGGGCTCTCAGTGGATTTTTGCTGGCTTGAAAAATCCAACTTATCCTCAGGGAACAAATAGGAAAAAGGAACACTTGACATCATGGAGGAGTTTTAAAAAAAGTTTCCCTTGGCTTTTTCTTTAAAAACAAACAAACAAAAAGACTCTGAAGGTAATTCCAGAACCGTTCTGTGTCCGGGGCAGTGGCAGCTCAGTAGGATGGTTCGCGCCACTGACGTCGCTTTGAAGACCAAGCTTGGTGTTCCGAGGTCTGCCTGCCGCCCGCTGCCCGGCGGCTCGGCCCGCTGTTCCTCTTATCTGAAGGGAGATGTTCTCATTTTGAAGTGATGTGAAATTCTCTATCCTCTAATGCTTCAGCTGGACACGCCAAAGGGGAAAACCCTTCCAGTGACCACCCTGGCAGCCCGGCCACGGGCACACTCGTGCCGACTCAGGGAGCATGGTGTGGCTGGCGGTTTCCAGTGAGGTGCTCGCTGCCCCTTGGAATCGGTGCGCTCAGCCCTCGGAAATGCAGTTTCTGAGGCTGGTGAAACAACGTAGGGTTGCTACGGGACAGTCGACAGCAAACACATCTGGTCCCCGGTGCGGCAGGAGTCTGCCTCGCCTACAGGGAGATCGTCCCCTGCCACCTTTCGTCCCAGCAGTGACGCCAGAGGAAGCCTGTGGCTCTCTTTGCTTAGTCTGCAGTGTCAGAAACAGGCCGATCGCAACGGCATCCCAAGCCCATTAGTTTGTTCTTTCGAACCTCACTGGAAATAGTTCCTGTCCCTCATTTTATAAATGCTTTTCTAGACGCAGTCTGAAGCAGACCCAGCAAGCCGGCGCTCCAGTCACGGTGGGAAGGAACAGCGGTGTGGCCCCTGCTGCCTGTGCCCTTTGCAGGACTCGGGGCGCTGCCTGGGGGCTTCACAGACACCCCTGGGCCTGAGGCCCACCTTGAAGTCCCCGCCTGGCATGGTCCGGGCGGGGAAAGGCTCCCCACCACACTCGCTGTACCCCGGCGGTCCCTCCCACCATGAGTTCTGGGCCCCAGCACGGTGGGCTCCTGGCTGTGAGCCACCTACCCAGAACTGCCTGTCCTCTGCTCCCTCCCCGCCCCTGCTCCCAAGGCCAGCAGACAGGCCGCTGGTGGCCGGGCTGAGCTGCAGGTAGCCAGGGAGCTCACGGCCACCTCTGCCCTCCCAGCCACAGGCTCTAGCCTCGGAGAGGAGGACCCTGCCCGGAGAGATGACCGGACAGCAGGGGCCACAAGTGACCGTGTCAGGCTGGGTGCAGGACACGCTGAATGCCCCTGACCCAGAGACACGCCTGAACTTGTCATCTAGGAGGGACGGTCTTTACTTCCACAAGGATGTTCTCGCCCATTTTTCTGGAAACCAGTGGCCTTCTTGTTCTGTCTTTGTTTTCAGCCTGTGGTAAAGGCCTGAGTGCAGAATATTTTTTCTAGAAAACAACCACCACTGTGCAAACCAGTAAGTGGCAACGACATGGCCCCGGTGTCAAGGGGCCATGGAGGGAGACGGACGGCAGCCAAAGGGGGCACGGCCCGGCTCCAGGGTGGCGGCCTCACAGCCCCAGCCTTAGCATATGGCCCCAAATGCTGCCTTTTCCAGAGAAGACGGAAATTCCAATTTTTATGTGAAATCTCCCAGGTTTTAAAAGAAGGATCAAGTTTTGTCAGAACACCCTCTGGGGCAAACCACGCGCACCGCCACGCTCCGGGCCAAGTCCGCAGCTTCTTCGGGGACAGTCTTTCGGGTGGGACCCACCCCACGGCAGGGCACGCGGGTCGAGGAACGCACGTCTCTGTGCCAAGACAGCTGACGACCACGAAGTCCCCGTGCCCCCCCACGGCCTGCGGAGCCCGTCGCTGCCCCCCAGCGCCGTGCTGGAGGACACCTCCCGGCAGGCCTGGGCAGCTGGATCTTCACAATTGATTTAATCCCGGTAGCAGCAGTAACGAAGAGATACCTGACGTGATTCCTTCCGTTAACTTTTTAATTGAAATTGCTGTTTCCATAGGTCAAAAATGGCTGAGTATCCACAATTTCAGTAAAGGTCCTCCCTGCCCCTCTGCACGTGCCGTCCTCTGCCCCGGGCTGTCCACACGGGTTGGGCTGGACCTGCCAGGCCGCGCTGCCATCAGAAAGGCCACCCCGGGCTCCCCCAGCTCTGGAAGAGAGGCCCCAGCAACACACCCAAGCAGCCCTCAGGGCCGTGTCTGGAATATGCCCCTTCATTGTTTTCCTGTTAATATTACTTTGGTGGTCTCAGATAACAAAAAGAAGTCTAGACAGTTGCAAAGCTCTGAAATCACATAAACCAGACTCTAAACAACAAGATGAGGCCACCTCAGAAAAACACACAGGATTTATGTCACAAATCCACCTGCTGATATCCGCCATTATTTAAGCATTTACTTTTCCAGTAATTTAACTTAAGCCTGAGTTGCTACTTTTCATTTTCATCCAGAAAAGGCTGCTTCTGACAAACCCAGGGCCAGTATCCTCCCAGCCCTGGCTCCTCTGGAACACGCGGTATCTCCAGACGCTACACGGTGACGGAGCGTGACTGGCTTTGGGAGACACATCGTGGCAGACGGAAAGCAGAGGGACCGAGGAGGAAGGTGCTGGCGGGAGCGGCGGGCGCTGGTGGGGCGGGGGCACTGCGACCCTCCCTGTGACTGCACGAGAGCAAGTCCCAGGCATCGGGCTGTGCCAGGCGCTTCCACGGGAAGGATGGTAGGCAGCCCTGGCCCGGCCACCATTTTGCAAAGGAGGACGCTCCCCAAGAACCAAGGATGCCCAGAGCTCCCGAGCTCCTATTTTATCCGCCTCGTCCGGTTCTTCCTCGTGGTCGAAGTGGAAAGCCCACTGCTGGGGAGAGGGGCAGCTCACGCCAGGGGAGGAAAGTTTCCTCAACCAAATCCCAACGTCTGTGTGCTCAGCCTCCTCCTCAAAGATGAAACCTAACTATCGTCCTGGCATTAATATTCCCTAATATTATTTCTCCATCTTGACTATCAAGTCTTCCAGCAGAAATATGTAACAGTAAATTTAATCAACAGCGTTAAACCGAATCACCTGGAGGTTACAGGTTGGCTGCCCAGCCCCTCTCCCGCAGCTGAGGAGAACGCGGCTGCCACCGACTCGCTCGCGGAGCCCTCAGGGTCTGCACAGGGGGGCCCAGACAGGAGGGGGCCCCACACCCACAGCTGCGGACCAGCAGGGCTCGAGGCCACCTGCCACTCAGCTCCCAGGGACTCGCGGTGCTGGGGCAGAACTGCTGGGGCGTCTGTGCTAACCAAACCAGAGGCGCTGCAGGGGCTCATGGGGAGCCGGTGACAGCAGCAAGTGTAGACACACGCTCACCTGTGCCTTGCCCAGCACAGACCACTCGGCAACGGGCAGAACCTGGGAGGCTGGTGCCAGCCGGGCCTTGTCAGCGGGGGCAGGGACGTCCCCACCAGCTGGCCGCACTGGGTCCTGCCCCTCTGACCCCATCAAGGAGGAGACTGCTTGGCACAGATGGTCGGTCACCATGGGATGGCAAAGGAGGGCAACCTGGAAGGGCAACTTGGATCGGCCCACACCAGGTGCACATGGGCCAGGACCAGGCCAGGCACTGGGGCAGAGGAGACGCAGGTGCCCTCTCCAAGCAGTTCCCACTGCTGCCTGAGCCTCCCTTCCCTGCCACGCACAGACAGCCAGCAAGACGCCGTGCCTCCGCAGGAAGACGGAGAGGATGGCGGTGGGCCCTGGGCCTTAGCCAGGTGGGTCTGCAGGCCGTGCTTGGCGAGGACCAAGCACGGCCACTGCCTGCCCCCTACCTTGCTCCGTGCCCGCTCCTGCTGGGTGTCCACTGAATGACAGGATCACAGAGAAGGGCAGAGATCACCAGGAGACTGTTCCCAAGGCAGAGTTCCAGACCGCCCCCGCCCGTGCTGCGGGGCAGCCCTCTCTCCACTCTGCAGACGAGGCAGCATTGCCCCCTCCGGCCAGGGCGGTGCCGCGCACCTGGGTGGGGTGGGCTCCTCGGCCTTGGCACCACTCACATCTGGTCAGATAATTCTTTGTCGTGGGCTGCCCCGCGCTGCCCTGTGCGCTGGAGGGTGCTTAGAGCAGAGTGTCCCTGGGACAACCAAAAGCCCCTCCAGACATTGCCAAATGTGTCCTCAGGGGTAAAATCGCCCTTGGCTGCGTGTAGATCAGATGGCTCTCCCGGCAGTCTAAAGGGAAGGAGCCTGGGAGGAGGAGGGGGAGGGGGCTTGTCTGGCCGCCGGCACCCTCAGGGCAGGGGTGGGGGCAAAGCCGAAAGTGCTGCTAGGTCTGTGTCTGCATCCAGGAGACAGACGGATCCTTCCTTCTCTGCTCTCTTCCCTGTTTTAGAGCCATCAGCTAGGCTGAAGTCCTAGCTGGGCCGAATGCTCCAGTCACCGTGTGGAGACGCACCTTGAGTTTTGTGGAGCGTTGTACGGAGCCCATCGCTGATCTACGCAACATCCGCGGTCCCCTTTGATGGAGGGAGTGACAGCACCCTGTTCTGGATCACTCGGGAAAAGAGCAGCGTAGCCAAGGCGCTCAGGCCTCCGCTGCGTGTAGCCTGCACCTCTGCAAGCCCGGGCTCTGCACCAGGGCAGCTCTGGGCAAAGCTCTCATGCGCTTATTGACAAAATCAGGCGCAGGGATGAAGATCTCCGTGGATGCAATTCACTAGGTCCTGATTGTCTTCATCGCCATGCCGTGCACAGCCCTGAAGGGATCTCTAACAGCTACTGAATTCCCTTCCGGATTTCAAGAAAGGGAGGTCCTGTTGGCCGGCCAGCCTACAGCCTTCCCGGGCTCGGGCCCCACACAAACCCACTGCCAGTGACAGAGAAGATACTTTCCAAGCAAAAGCACACTTAGATTTTTGCTTTCCTGCCTTTTAAAAAAAAATCATCTTCCTGCGGGCCTCTTGGTTGGTAAGGGTGTGGCTGCGTGTGCAGATGGCCTGGGGCAGCGACAGCAAAGGGGCTGGGTCTGCACCAAGGTGTGGAGGAGGGAGAGAAGATGCCCCGGGCCGGGGACTGTGTGCTGTGCGCAGGATCTGAGGCATCTTGGTGCTCCTGGAGCAGAAAGCGGGGGGAGTTATATTTATTTCCCCCGTGCCCGGGCTCTCCCAGGAGTCCTGCCTCCCCACACGCTGTCCCGTCTAGCCTGCACTGTGGTCTGAGGGTGGCACAAGGCAGCCCTAGCCCTGCCCCCTTGCACTGCCGTGACGGCTGCAGAGCACACGAGCACACCTCCTCTCCACCACGGGGCCACCAGGCCCACGGCCCCACGAAGCACAACCGCCCTCCCGAGAGGGGCCTGGCCGCCGCTGCGGACTCCCGCTGGGACGCGGTGCCCCACCCATGACAGCCTCCCCAAGTCAGGGCAGGAACGAGAATTGTGTGGCCCCAGACTTGAAAAGGGGCGCCCCATAAAGGTGGCTCTCGCCACTCAGCAAACCCTGGCGCTGAGTACTGTGGGGGTTCTGCCACCTCTGCCCACCACCGAAGCCAGGGTTCATACTTGCCTAAACTCACTATTCCTGAACCCCTCCCTGAAAGCACCAGGACCACAGATGGTGCAGCAGGCCCGTGACAGAGCGCCCAGCACCTCCCATGTCCCGGGTTTGACTGCACAGCAGTTTGGCTGAGTACCAGGTCGTCTGGGCAAGAAATAGCTAAAAACCTAACACCCAAGCTGAGAGCCTCACTGGCGGCTCTGTGAGCACCCCTGCACGGCCCCGCCGGCCGATCCCCAGGGGCTGCCAGGCCCTCACTGCTGCCCTCGTTAGTGACACGTGAGCGCACTGTTTATCACCAGAACACCTCCAGGACCACGCTGAAGAACAGATCTCTGTTTCACAACATGGACGGATGTCACAAATCCAGTGCGGGGTCAGAGACGCCCAACACAAGAGAACACCCACAGAGTGACCACAGTGTAACTTCAGAAGGCTGCAAGGCGAATCTGTGCGGACACACACCCAGGCAGCAAGAGCCTGGCAGGGCGGGCCTGGATGGGGCTGTGCGTGGACTTCCGGGGGGGGACTGCCACGTCTCTTTTGTGACCAGGTGCTGGTCACAGACCGTTCAGTTCGTGCAGATTTGCTGAGCTGAACACTTTTGATGTTTGTGCTTTCTTGTACATTAGAACATCAACAGAAAGTCTTTTCAGCCTCTGAACCACAGCGACTGACCCGGGAGGCCGCCCTGCACTCTGGCCCTCGCGGTGCCTGGCCGGGCCGTCGGAGCTGGGGTGGCCGCGCACTCACCTGCTGCAGCCCGTCCTCCTGCCTGCTGCTCTGGCCCGGGCGGTGGATGAAGGACCTCGTGGAGACTTTGTAGTGATTCAGCAGGCAGACGATGACCACGACCATCACCGTGACCACCACGACGATGATGATGATCTGGGCAAACTCCAGCTCCGCTGCGATGGAAGAGGAGAGAGTGTCAGACGCCCGCCCCTCTGGCCCGCACCCAGTCCCCCAGGCTCCCAGTGGCTCGAGCCACCGCCATCACTACAGACACGAGGCTGCGAAGGCCTTCTGCCCACATCTGGTCCTCAAGGGACCCCGTGCGATGGAAATGGCCACCCCATTGTGGACAGGAAGATATCGAGGCACAGCCCAAGGCCACATGTGGCTGGGCTGGGGGTCAGATCCAGTGCTGTAGGATCTTAAAGCGTGTGCTTCCACTCACACCTGACACCACTAGACCCAGGCTGCTGCCCGAGGCCCCTGGCAGACTTTTACATTGGTTTTGTGTTTTGTTTTGTTTTGTTTTTTAGTTTTTTGGTAGTGATGAGTCTCGCTATGTTGCTCAGACTGGTCTTGAACTCCTGGTCCCAAGCGATCCTTCTGCCTCGGCCTTCGAAAGTGCTGGGATTACAACCACGAGCCCCTGGGCCTGGCCAGACTTTGACATTCTAAGAACATCTTGCAGAAATGGCGGCCTGCAGAACTCTGGTGCTTGGCCTAATGCATCGCACAGCCTTGTCTTTGCGACTGTGTAACGAAGGGACCTTACGAAAACGTGTTCTGTTGGCCCGCAGACCTCTAGAGGTGCTGCCGTAACTGTCCCCGGTTCCCACGCATGCCGGCCATGGGCAGGTGGCTCACTGTGGACCGCCCCTTGTAGTGGGCAGGCTTGGGTGTCACCTTCTCTGGAGTATGGAAAGCCCAGGGCTCCTGTCACCTGAAACCCCCTCCTGCCAGACGATATCTCCACTCCCCCACCACAGGCGAGTTGAGAAGGTCTCTCAAAACTGAAGCTGTTTCTCCCCATGTAACCCTTCTAGAAAAGCGAAATCGATCTTTATGGCTGAGTCGAGTTTCTCAAAGCGCATCAACCTAAGTAGCAGTACCTTGCAGGGAAAATCAACATCGTACAAAGACAGTACCAGCTCCCTTCCCTCCAAGGCTGTGCCTTTGCAGGCGAGCTAGAAAACACACCTGCGCTGTTTCCAACCCTGCAGCATGATGTTTGTAAGTGGCTGGGTCACGTCTGGGTTTCTGACGCCACCATTACAGAAGATTCCCTAAATGCCACTGACACGTGCTTCACAGCGTGACCCTAGAGCCACAGCACGTGGGGCCGGCTGTTCGAGGCAGGTCTGGGGAGGAGGCAGGTTCAGCGCTCCAGGGCGCCCTGGCCCCAGATTTCCTGCTCTCTGGCTCGTGGCTCTGCTGAGGGAAGCCACCTGTCTCACTGGCGTGCCCGACTGAAAGGGAGTGACCGTGCACGCGGGTGTAGAGTTGAAGGCTCTCTCGCGCCCTCTCTCTGAGAGGAAGACAGTGCCCAGCTTTGGTGGGAGGCGAGGGGTGTGGGATGTGAAGCAGGGCAAGAGAAAGAGGGGAGAACCCTGACAGCTGCTGCACTGCCTTGAACTCACAGCACACACACGTACATACATACACATGCGTGCACACGTGTGCACACACGCGCAGGCCCCAGCTGCTGGGGAGGCGCATCTCTGCGCATCCACTCACACCTGGGGCGACGCGGGCAGGGCCCGAGCAGCCCCTTCCCCAGTAGCTACAGCTGTGTGCACCTGCCGCCATATCACGGCCCCAGCAGGGCTGGGTGAGCATGGATGGAGGGTCCTCCCCTCAGACCCCACGTCCCATAGGGACAAAGATATCCAAGCACACCCATGGGGCTGGGCTGGGCCGACCTCAGCACTGGGCCTATGGGAGAGGGGCTGGCCCTGCGGCGCCTTGGAGAATGGAGAGCTGCTGGTCGGAGTGAGCCGCGGAGCCACGCAGGACGAGTGGGCATATCTGCCTCCACGCACCCGACTGGCAGTGGAAGGCCCGGGGATATCACCCATCCGGTGGACGTGGACGCTGGAGGAGGCCGTGCCCCGAGCAGCGCCAGAGCCACAGTCAACAAGGCCCACGCTGGGCTCTCAGCACCCCACCCCCACGGGTGTGCTGCCACCCTGGCCACTCGAGGCCCACCTCCTGGGGCTGCCACGGCTCAGCAAGCAAGGGGCTTGAGGGTCCACTTCCTATGGGGAGGAAGCCTCCAGGGGAGCCACCAAATTTATGTCCCCACAAAAGCGTCCCCAGGGCTTACCAACAGTTTTCATGGTGAGGCCTCCTGGAAGACTGAACTTGCTCCTGGCCAGCAAGCAGGGGCTGGGGACCTTTGCTTTGGGTACAGATATCAACATGCCTGTATTTGTGCTCATGGACCTTGGGAAGTGTGGTCTATCCCAGGACACTGTCTTTGACCCTCTACCCCTGCAAGTGACCATCTCGTGTCTGGGACATCCTGGCCTTGATCTTGCATCTCTCAGGACCCCACACCCACGCACCATGTGACATCTCCCTGGCCGCGTGTCCAGAGCCTCCCCTTCGTCCCTTCTGACAGGAGAGGCAGTTAGGCGGCTCCACCAGTAAGATGTGAATCAATGAACAACTTGGGAGCACGCCCAGGTCTGGGGGTGGGTTCTGGGACTTGCGGGCCCACCTGCACAGGTGCACTCTCTGCGGGGACAGCCACAGCCACTGCCAACAGAACGAGGTCCTCAATGTCTGCAGAACACCCGAGTGCACCTCCAAGGAGCCCTGAGGCCTGTGCAGGAAACTGGCCACCCGCCCAAGGGCCATCGCCCCAGGAGGAGTGTGAAAGGAAGCAGGGAGCTGGATCTGCTTAGGTCAAAGGCCATGAACACATGCTGAAGACTGAGCCCCAAATAATGCCTTCTTTTACCAATCTCATTTTTATTTTGTGGATAAATAGCAGAGTATTCACAAATACTCTGTGCAGGCCTTGGGATGCACAAACGTTTTCTTAATGAAACTGCATTGCTTTATGGATGTGGAACGAGAGGAAAGCAATGGTGACAGTGAAGGACCCTGCAGAGCCCTCTCAGGAACCGGTTTTTCCCGTGGACGGCTTTCTGGGTCCTCCCTGCCTGAATGTGGAAAGCCATGCGGACAAGCATTCGTAGCAAAGCAAATCAAATTATATTTTCATAAGTCTGCGGGCATTTTTTTTATATTTGTGTTTCATTTAAAAGTATTTTCATTATAAAAATAATGAAAACTTCTTGAAAACTTAAACAATATAGAAGGAGACAGAAAGTTCCCCTTTCTAGCCCAAGCATCTCGATCCCACCCAGCCTGACCCCACCCAGCCTGACGCCACCCTGGGGAAAGCACAGCTACCACGGTGTGCGTGTGGGTGCGTGCGTGCGTGTGGGGGTGTGTGTGCGTCTGCCTACTGAACAAGGGCTTTCTTCTTTTTAATTAGTGAGATCACTGTACAAATATACTGTTATGCTTTTTTTCACTTAATACCTCAGAGACTTCGTTAAACAAGAACGCCGACCCGGCTCTCTACAGCGCTATTTGTTCCAGAGCACAGTATTCTGGAACGTACCTTCTCCAGCTGGTGGCTATTTAGGTGGTTTTCTTTTTTGTTTTTCTTTTCTTTTCTGAGACAGGGTCTTGCTCTGTCACCCAGGCTGGAGTAGAGCATCGCGATCAGAGCTCACAGCAGCCTCAAACTCCTGGGCTCACGTGACCCCACTGCCTCAGACTCCCGGGTAGCTGGGACTAGGTGTGTGTCACTGTGTCCAGCTAATTTTTCTTTTTCTTTTTTTTTTTTTTGTAGAGACAGGCTTTGCTCTTGCTCAGGCTGGTCTCGAACTCCTCAGCTCAAACGATCCACCCGCCTCGGCCTCCTGGAGTGCTAGGATTACAGGCGTGAGCCACCGCGCCCAGCTGGCATAATCATTTTTAATCGCGATGGTTACTGAGAACCTGCCTTATAAAGAGACCGTGCAAGTTCGGGCTGCTGTCAGCAAGAGGGTCTCCCGCACCCTCGGTACACTGGGAACCGGAGGGCGCTTCCCCCGCACCCTCAGTGACACTGGGAACCGGAGGGCTCGTCCCCCGCACCCTCGGTTACACTGGGAACCGCCCTTTTATAATTTCTTCCAACCCGATGGGCAAAAACATGCAGCTTGTTTTAATTTGTATTTCTCCAATGACTATTAATTTTCGATCTTTCCCTATGGTTATGGTAATTTGTATTTCTTTTTTTCACAATCATATTAGTTCATATTGGTTTATTTGTAGTTTTCTCGTTTATTTCTTATGTATTTATAAGAAATCTTTACATTTTATGGCTGTAAATCTTTGTTACACAAGTTGCAAATTTTTTCTCTCAGTTTGCCATTTCTTTAAACTTTGCTGTGAGTTTCTTTATAGGTGACATAAATTTTTATGCCATCAAATACTGTCTTTTTCCTTTATAGCTCCTAAACTTCCTGTTTGATTAGGAAGGCCTTCTTCGATTTTCTAAAGACGTTTTCACCTAAGAATTTTGGAGTTTATATTTTTCTGTTTAGATCTTTATTTGCTCTGGTTTTTCTTCTTCTTTTGGTCTGAGATAGCACACAGATAATTTTCTATTATCTGAAAGGCATGCATCTTCTGATCCAAAAGATTATTTAAAAATTCAAGCAAGGGTGAGAGAGACCTCCATTACACAAACAGTGCATGGAATGACTTCTCTTTAAAAGTAAGGTTCCCACCATCTTTCTTTTGAGGAGAACCATTGCTCTCGGGCTGAGTGTCCCCGGCTTTCCTGTAAACCTGCCACACTCATGGGACCTGCTCTGCCCTTGCTGTGACACCTGCACTTATGCCGTTGCCCTGAGGTTTCACGCATGAGTCATGCACGGCTGTGGCAGGTGTGTCTCCGGCACACAGGAAGTGGGGTCACAGGCACTCAAGTAGTGCAGAACTTGCCTGGGGCAGGCTGAGGTCACAGGCTCATGCAAGCAGGAACAGGTCCCCAGGGGGCTGCACACTGAGCCAAGTGACCCAGCAGGGATGTTCAGCCAGGACCCTGGAGTGACAGGAGTCTGGGGAGAGCCTGAGACACTACAGCACTCGGTGCTAGCGTGAGAGGCAGCTCTTTCTGTAGGCAAGAAAGACCCCAGGGATGACCTGGGCACAGGGCCACCATCCTAACAACCGAGTCGTAGCTCAACTGAGTCGCATCTTGCTGCAGCGGCGATTTGATCCCCAGTGTATGTCTGGGTGGCCCATGGTTCCCTGCTGGCGCCAGGGCCTGGCATGGGGCCCACCACAGAGCCGCCAGCCCGAAGTCCCACATGCAGCAGGCTCTGGGCAAAACCCGCCAATGGAGACAGACTGCCTTCTCGTCTTTAAACCAGAGGAGACGGACACTAAAAACCAGAACACAGGAGGTTTACTCTCTCCGGAGCTGCCCGTACTCTCCCGAGAGGGGCCGGCACATTCTCGGAGAGAAAACCAGAGCGAGCGGAGAGGGTTCTGAGGACGAGCACGATGCCTTCCGGATCCTGGGGTCCCGCACCGCGGGTCGTCTCTCCCTCCCAGACCCCTTGCAGCTCCCCAGCGAGTGTGAGCGGCGCCCACTCGTTCACTTCACGCGGAGGATTCTCCTGACGCCCGCAGCCTGCTCTCGTGTGGCGCACAGCCCGGCATGCAGGGAAGGGAGAGATGCTTGGGGTTTGGGTTTGGGGGTCTTGTTTGAGGGGAAAGGGGGTCTAGAAAGGGAGAGCTAAGAAGAGACTAAATTCTGGGGGAACTATTAAAACAAAGTTTTTTTTTTTTTAATAAATAAAACCCACAAGAACAGTAGCATTCTGAGAAAATAATAGGATGCTTTGGGGTTTCCAAAATTTCATGTGCCTAATGTGGATTTGGAACATAAACCACTGATCAGTTTTCCTTGATTTCAGTAGCTACTGACGTCCACAGAAGAATGCCAAAAAGCAGGACACACAGGGAAGAATTTAAGGCCAAAGTCAAATTTTCACATCCCGCCTCCTTTTCCACGGCTGTAGTTCACGAGGCTATAAGGCTATAGGCTGTGATCTAAACACCAGAAATTTTATAATAAATCCAGCCTAAAATTTACAGGAAGGCATCATAGCGCCTTGTTTTATTATTGTACAACAGTGACAGTGGTGATGATGGCATCTCTCTGTTTTTATGGAAACATCTCCAGGACATTCCAAGCTGCACGGTAGGGAATTACAGGAACAGAAGACACCGTGCCTGTCCCCTGGTGTGATGAGGAAGTGAGCTGAGTCGCGCAGGAGGCACGAGAGTCTGCACTATTTTGAAGGAACCCTGGGCAAGTGTGGTTGCACCACCTCGGCTCGGGTGCACAGGCTTTCCATCTGTGGGGTGGTTAGCGCCACCTTCCGTGTGGTCTCTCCTCCCCCAAGCCCTATTTTCTATACAATTCCTTATCTTTAAGCTCCAGATGTGCCCTCACTGCCCCTATAATGGGCTGGGGCCCTCATTCACCGCTGCCTTTCTCCAGACCAAAGGAAACCCCCTGGCAGCCTGCAGAGACAGTGCCATGTGGAACCTCCGCACACCGTGGCGTGGCTGCACATCGGCCGCAAAGTCCTCAGCCCACCCTATGTGGCCACTTCCCACCCTCTCAACAGCAGCCCCAGCCTCACTCCCCTACACGCAGGGTCGCCTGGGGCATGGGACCAGGCAAAGTCTGGCCTCCGGCCAGCCCTGGGCGGGAGGTGACCCTCCCCTGGCAGCGGGGCTTGTCTGGCTGCAGGGAGCTCCTGTCTGCATTTCCTTCCTGTCTCTGTCCTCCTCAGCAGACACGGGTGTGGTGATAAGATGATAGCCTTGGGGGTGTCTTAGTCTTTATTTATGGCTCCGTGACACTTTTAAAGTGCTGAATGTTCCTAAAGGCTGGTAAATTCTTTCCAAAATCCAGAGACCAGGCGGCAGTGGCAGGAAGACGAGAGGGGCAGGAGCTGGAATCTACTTAGACTATAATTGCCTTGAGTTTGTGAACTGTTTAGTATAAAAATACTCTTGGAGATTTTAATGGTTGAATGAAAATTCACACTCATTAAACACCATGGTTGAGGGGGAAAATTCAGCCTGTGTTACAAGAGTGACTTCACAGCTTGAAGTTCAGAAGCAAAACAATAAGAGCTATCATTGTACCGATTACATTACAGATTGTGAATTTTGTTTTCCTTGGAGGGGGGTTGGCTACTCCATCCTACAAGTAGAACAACAGGAAGGGGAAAAAGCTCCCCCATAGAAATATCCTGATTTGGTGTCACCTGCTGGCTTTATCTTCCTTTATAATGCCCCTCCTATGCCCCCCACCATGAGGGGCTCACTAGCCCCGGTGGCTTCCTAGCCCTGGTGGCTTCCTTTGAACCCTGTTTTGACTTAGCACCGTCTTGTTTGTGCCTGTGTTCTGGTCTTCTTCTCCTATAGAGTGAGGCCTCGTGTCCTCAGCAGGTAGCACGTGCCTGGCACAGAGCTGGTGTCCTTATACGTAAGCTGATGAAAAAGCCCTAAGAAGCAAAGGAGCCCACCCGACGGCCTCACCTGCTTGAACAGTGTCTAGCACAGAACGATATTCCACCAAACACTTACTCACATCTTCAAGGGTGCTGAAGTTTTGCTAAAGGTTTTCATATTTTGCAACAGTTACTCAACGATTCCTACTCTAAGGAAGTGTGAGCTGTAGCTAGAAACAGAGCCTCATGGTTACTGCTAGTTACCTATTATATACATCTTATTTATATTCATATACTTATGCAAAACATTTTGCATGAAAACAAAATTGGGAGATGATACCTACGCTCTGTGGGTGAAGAGATGAGAGGGAAGGGCCAGGTGCGGCCCAGGCACACACCCGCCTGCCTGCGGCCCAAGGCCAGGTACAGCCGTCCGCAGCGACAGGGCACTGCCTCGAGGCCCCCTCGAGTGCAGACTGCCATCCTGTCTGGCCAGAGGGACATCTTTGTAACCTGCGAAGGCCCAAGCATTCGCCCAACACAAGGGCTTTTCACCACGCATTTTAGAATCTAGAGTTTCATGATCACTTCAGAAGGAATTTTACCTAAATACGTTCCAATCAAAGATGACTGACAAGATTTTCTGCAAAACCAGCAGAGGAGTAAGAACAATTACAAACCTTTTAAAAGTCTATGCTATAAATGGAAAAAAATACATACATGAAACCATAATTCCCCCTATAGGATTCATTTAAAATCCACCCTCACCCCGCCTCCACATTATTAATTTAGGAAAGCGGCGCGGGAAGAATCCCGCTGCACACGAGCCTTCTCCCCACGGCGAGGCTGCAGGCTCGGCCGCCCAGCCGCGCTCGGCCCGTCTCTCGCTTTCGTTGGCCCTCGGTATCTCGGAGTCGCAGGCCTCTTTCCCGATAGCTGCTGTCCCTACACTGATGGCCTGAGAAACTATTCAGCGAACTACTCACATCCTGAGAAATGTATCTTTTCTTTCCAATGCTGTTTTCAACAACTCAGGGTGAAAAAAAAACAAAAACTACCCATCAGGTGAGTAATAGAATTTCCAGGGGAGGTTTCAGCCTCACATAAGGAGCATTTGAATAAAAACAAACTCCAAAGCATCAAACTGTGTATTTACGCCCAACACCTCCAACAGGAACAAACTAACTGCAGGCTCAAAAGAGGATGATTAAGCCTGAAATGCATCTTCCCAAAAGGAGTCCCGGGCCGAAACGCAGAGTTGGCAGACCCCTAGAAACAAACTTCCTGAGAAAGAGTTTCTCTTCTGCTCAACTCTGCCCCAGACCAAACTTCAAGAAAAACCACAGCAAACCCCAAAGAGCACGGATCATCCACACCGGGCCTTCGGAAATGTACCTTTTCTCAAGAACAGGTCTTTAAACTGAGCCTCCTTCAGGGTGCTGTTGTTCAGGTGGTCCCTGGACATAATCGAGTCCTCTGCAAGTGGGAGTCCGACCGTGACGCAGCCCCCCGGTTCAAAGCATCCTTCAGCTGCAGGCAATCTCCTCTCCAGGCAGCTCAGCGCTGCAGTTACAGCCAGCATGGGGTGTGGGAGGTGTGAGAGTGGGTGTGTGTGTGTGTTTCTGTCTGTCTCTCTCACTCTCTCCCTACAGTACCAGCGGGGCCCAGCCCAGGTGCTAGACTCAAATGCTGTGGCTCTGACCGCAGACTGTGGCTACCAATTATCAACTGCCATCAACAGAAATCAGGAGCTCTGTGGCAGGAAGCCGGCGGTGTCACCAAGCAGAGAATAAGTCCAGGGTCTCCGATCCTGAGACCAGCTAACACCCGGTGTTGTGTTGTTTACAGCAACACACGTCCAGGATTAGTTTGCATTGCTCAGGCTTGCCTCACACCCGGACTTGTCACACACACAGGCGAGCGGAACGCAGCTAGACAATTCGCCTTCTTCTAGTACGTGCAGTAATCTTTCTAACAGGCCAGTATCAAACCAGAAGGCAGAAAGGGGGAAATCTGCAAATCTCAACACAATACGTCTTTCCTTGATCTCTGCTGGGAGCTTTCAGAGTTGAAGAAACGGAGAGAGTGCTTACCCAGGCGGCACGCGACGCCGGACGCTCACGTTAGTTTCACGTGCTTCTCCGCCGTGGGTCCAGCTCCAGGCCACCCACAGAGTCCCTTGCGCCAGGAGACAGGCTGTGCTGGCCTCTCTGGGTGCTCCTCTCCCCAAAGTCTCTAACCGATGAGAGCAGCCTGCGCCAGCTCTTGCAGCCGAGCTCTGCTCTGGCAACCGGCGAGGTCACAACCGCAGCAGGAAGCGCCGCGTTTTCCTCTCCCTGGGCTCCCTCTGCCCTGCTCGGCTCTCCCGCTTCCTTCTCTCTCTCTCATCATTATTTCTCAACAAGCGGTGGCACAAATACACCACAGAGAAGCCTTCAAAGTCAGGACTCTCGATCGTCCTGGGCGGTGTTAGATTATAAGGTTCAGAAATTAGAGAAAAGAATCCCAGGTTCGGAGAAAAGGCAATTCAAACATGAAAGCAGGGACATCTCAGGAGGGCGCTTTCTCCTGGTTCACTTTGTGCAAGCACGGTCTCTTTTCCCCCCCCGAGGTCCACACAGTTTGTCTCGTATGTTACATCTCCTGTGTATTCGGAGGCCCCCAGGCTGTGCGAAGCAAAGTCAGGGCAGGCTGCGTGTCTGTCGTGGTTTTCAGAAAAACTCACAGGGTGGCCGCAGTGGAAAGGGCAGCGTGCCATGGCAACGCTGCAAACGACCCAGCCACAGCACTGCCCTGTGCCCAGAATAGCCTTTGTTTTTCCCTATTTAGGGTCAATAGGAATGACATGTGGGCCACAACAATAGTTTTGGCTGTAGGAGGAGTTGTCAAAGCAAAACTAAACTCTGTTGGTTACTACCAGCATTAGAAACGAGGACAGTGACGTCAGCAGCCTGTCCCTGTCAGTCGGGACGCGTCACCTGGGGCACGACAGCAGGGACTGGGCACTGATGTCACCGCTGGGTCCTTGCTGGCCAGAAGACATCACTCTCTCCTGTGCTAGTTACCGGGGCAGGGCAGGAACAAAAGAATCACTAAGAAGACTCTTCAGAGGTTTCACGCAGATAAAAGGAACAGGAGAATTTCAGCAAGAAAATTAACAGTTGTATACATTTGCACGGGCAAATCGAGATGGTGTGATTTTTCTTGAGCAATTTCCAAATGAGAAATGCAGCTGTCCTCCCTGCGTGATACTTTTCCTGACCCCTTCTCAGAGTCACCTGCTGGGTGAAGGGGGAGAGTCTCAGGTCACCCAGAGCGGATGCTCCTCAGAGAAGACCCAGCTTCAGGAAGAGCTAGAAAGTTCTCCCCCTTCAAGCCGGGACCTCCCGCATTTCCAGATCTCCCCTGTCCCTGGAGTCCTGGAGGTCCTTCTAGGGAGCTTTCAGCATGATGGGGACCCTCTGAGACAAGTCCTCACAGAGGAGCACTCGCAGGTGGCACACGACTGCTGTTTAAGTCTGTTCTTTAAAATTAGGGATTTAGTCAACTTCATGGGACCTGAAAACCTCCTCTGAGCTTTACCGATAGACATACTTGCATTTTAAAATAGCTGCAAATAGCTAGCTTTGGGGTTAACATTATTTAAAATGAATACTTCATAGATTTTTAAAAATCAACATTTTTTCATTTTAACGGCCACAGGGTATTGTCTGAATACGCTGATTTTGTCTGGCCGGCTGCTTCACCCCTGGGCATTTTGGTCACGGGAGCCCATCTTAATTGAGCTCCTTGTTCATTGAGTTTAATGTTCCCACTGTTGAGTCCATTTAAAAATCACTTTTAAAACTTGTCTTTATGGATGAGAGTTTATCTTTAAAATGTTGCCCACAACTCGCACACATGCACACCACCAGCGGCCGGCGCTCCCGCGGGGTTGGGGCGTGTGCCCGGTGCCACCTGCTCCACACGGCGCCGCGCCGCTCTCCGGCACCCACTGACGGGCCGTCGGGGCGAAGTCACCGTGGCGTGTTCTTGAGTTTCGTTCTTATTTCCTGAGGAGGCTGCTTCGGGAAGAAAGCTCAGAGGCGAAGTCGTGACTCAGGGGCTCGCGCCCCGATAAACAGCTCGCTGTGGCCAAGACAGTATGTGCATCACCGGACCTTTCGGCTGGTGGCACCGATGTTTCTTTCCCCCGAATCCCGAGAAAATGGCAGCACACACAGCAGAAGGGTGTGGGAGAGTCAGGTCTGCTGAACACACAAGTACGAAAGTGTAAAAACCGACTGCATTCAAGAACTCTGTCCTCCTCATCTTTCAATTGTGACTTTAGAATGAGTACTCCGACGGCTGACCAGCTTTACCAGCAGGAGTGCCGTGCAGTCAGTAAGCGTCTCAAAGCTGTATGAGGCGTCCACATGCACAGCAGAGGCCTTGAAAATGGGGCAAGGTGGAGTCACCAAAGACACGTTTTCACAAGGGTTTGTTGGTAGCAACAAGGACTTGAGGCTCTAACGGCATCTTCCAGGTTTCCTCCATAGAGGTCTTCAGTTCATTAATCCATCTGACAAATATTTACTAAGTGCTTACAGTCCTTAGGAGGAAACGCAGCTGGGCCTTCAGCGTGATGCTACAGAAAAGCACTTCAGTGGGGTGGGCTCGCCTCGGGTCCCACCCGCAGGCAGTCGCTTCTGTGCGGAGCCCGGCAGGCTTGGGGGTCGGCTGGAGCCGGGCTGCACAGGACAGGCTGAGGGGCCGGAATGCCACTGGGGTTACTGAGAGTTCAGCTCTCACCGACCCACTCCAAGCATGATGAGCCAGCAGCCCGGGGGCTACTGAGAGCCACTAGCTCCAGAAAAACATTTCTGGGTGGCAAAGGGCTGCTCTGCCACTCAGGAATTCCTGTCACACAAGCCCGGTTAGCAGCTGGCCTGGGCCCCGGGCGTCTCGGTCCTGCCCGGCTGCTGGATGCACCGTGCTTCACTCACGGCAGACGGAGATCACTCAGTGAGTTAGAAACACCTTTTCAGTTGTTATGCAGCAAAAAGTTGGCATTGACAACATTCATGAACATCCCTGAACTGCTATGTGCTACGTACTTTCAAGCACTGTATATCTTTTGCCTTCACACCAACCCTGTGAGGCACAATTTTCTTACTCCCATTTTACAGATGAGGAAACTGAGGCTCATACAGGGTGACTCTGTTGTTCCAGGTCAAGCGGCTGGGAAGAGGCAGGCTAGGAGTTGGGGGCCGGGGCATCCAACGGGGAGGCTCCCACCTACCCCTCTGCAGCATTTTCCCGATGGGCAGTGAGCTTGGAATTATCCGACAGTCAACAGATGTAGAGCCCCCTGAGACTGACCAAAGGATGTCAACGGACCGAGGTGGACAATTTTGTTTTGTTTTTTTAGCCTGATTTGGGCACTAAGGGATGTGTTAACTTGAAGACCCATGTTAGAGATTCTGCATCTCCACGTGCAGCCACGAGGCTCTGAGAGCCGTTGTGTGTGTCCCGTCTGCCTGTCAAGGCAGGTCCCGTTAGGAATCGATGGCTCTGTCCACCACACACTCCGTTTTGTGAGGTTTATGACTATGCTGTCAAGTTTTACTCTAGATGAAACTTTCCACATAAAAATCAAGCCCTGGAATATGCCCTTTAGAAAACAAAACAGTACATTTGAAGTAAGTTTGTTATGCTTAAAGTCACGAATGAGGATTTTAAAAGAATGCAAACTTTCTGTTCCCACAGATTCAAAACATGGTAATAGTTTGGTATTTGCGGGCCTTAGCCTATAGCATGGAATAATTTACTAACGTATCCTTAGTGCTTAAAAAACTGCAACACAGAGAGGTCTTTATGTAGAAACGTAAACACTCTGCACACGTTCCCCTCAGCACATGCTGTTTGGTAGAAACATTAGCAAATATAAAAGTGTGTGACCTGACCATACGGAGCTAGCAAGCCCACGAGGTGGATTAAAAATTTATTAAATAAATTAGTCCAAATTACATAGCCTTAAAATAACTTCCTAATAAGCAATAATACTCCCTGTATAAACAGACTTGAGTGTACCTTTTATATTATCTATGCCACTACGGTATTTTTTTCTTCTAAAGGAAAAGAGGAATTGCATATTACTCCATGTTTATGATGGTGTATAGATTTTCATAATGGCCAAGCTCCTTCCTAGTAAGTGGATTATACACCTTTGAAAACTGCAGCTACTCTTCCACGCCCTTGAGGAAATGGAGGCAGTAAAAAGGTTTTATAGTGGCTAAATTCAGAGGCCAGTTAGACCTAAGTTTGGGTTCCAGCCCTGCCACCAAACTGTTAGCTTGAGTGGTACCTGTTCCTTCATCTATAAAATAAGGCTAGGAATACTCCCATCGTGGGGTATCTGGGGGGATGAAACAATGCATCTAACCCTGGCTATTCAAAGTGTGGTCCAAGCACCAACAGCACCAGCATCCTCTGGGAGATGGATCTCGAGCCTGCCTGGACCTTCAGAACCAGGGCCTGCATTTTAACGAGATCTTCCTCAAGTCACGTGCACATGAACATTTCAGGAGCCGGCTCTACTCCAAACTGCTCATTCGGATAAAACAAGCAAGCCCGGGGCTCGGAGAGACTGTAACTTGTGCACGCTGAAACGAGAACACGAGGACAGGATCCAGGTCTCCCGTTTCTCCTCACTGCCATCAGCAGTGATTTTAAAGAATGGTGCTCAGCACGCAAACGTCTGTGTGCACATGCCTGTAAAATAATAATGCTGCCCTCCCAGGCTAAGGGCAGGTGCTTCCTTCTGTCCTCCCACCTGTGCCGATGGGTTGCTTCCGATCCACCTGCACCGGTTAGGAAAACAGGCAAGGGCCGACAGTGCTGTCAGGGCCCACCGGAACCGCAAAGCTAGCTGGAGGCCGGGGTGTCGAGACAAAGTTTCTAGAATATTTGGCATCCTTTATAGAAACTCCAGATGTCCTGTAGGACTTCTGGACAGCATATGTTAAGAGAGCATTCTATTAATAATTTTGCCTTCTAGAAAAACTCAAGTGCCAGGAGTGGACTCGTCTCAAAGGCAGAATTATGACGCTGCCATGGCGCCATCCCTACGAACCTGGCCCCGCTCTCCACGTCCCCCCGGCCTCCCTGCCCCTTGCGAGAGCCAGATGCTAGGAAAACACAGCCCTGGCACTTGAGAGTCCTGGAAACAGCTCTCCAGTTCTGCTGCCTGTCGGCGGCTGGCACACCCCAAAATGTTTTCCCTATCGATAAGGCGCACACGTGGTGCCTTTACGAAACTGATGCCACATCAAGGGGTCCCTTGCAGGGGTGGAAGACACCTACTCCAGCCCTTCATATTTCAGGTGAAGGGCACACATGCTCTACATAAAAACACACTGAGAATGTTTTAATATTTAAAATGCTTAATGTGGTTATTCAGGAAAATATGTTATTTCTCTTTTCAAATATATTACATTTCTCAATTTCATCCCCAAACCAGAAGGCTGAATAGCCTTTACGAGTCATCCTTTTCTGGGTAGACCATAAAAAATGAGGCTCAAGATGTTTATAACTCAGATCCTAGGCACTGCTATTGTAGTTCTCAGCTTTTAACTCCATAAAAATTTTACTACCCCTTGAGAGGCTGAAACGCCGCTTTCATTAGCACTGTGATCCAGCAAACACTGTACACGCCCGTACGCACACAGGCTACGGCACATCTGCGGCTCTCATAGGTGCGGCATGTTGTCGCTAAGTGACTGAGCGACCCTGGCTGTTGCTCCTGCAGCTGCAAAGACCGTGGCCCCTTAGCAATCACGAGCGTCTCTTGGACGATCCTACTGTCGAGGAGAGGCATATACTATCGTCTCCAGAGCTCCTCTTTGTCTTGCTTATAAATTCCAGGATGTGTCCAGGTAGTTCCAAGACCTTTAGCTTTGGCCAAAGCTTTAATTTCAAAATTTGAGATCAAGCCAAAGCACTGTTTTGGAGCATACACTAAGGTAAACACTAGAGAAACTGGGGGCCAAAAATCCAAATTAATATGAAATCAGCCTCTACCCCGGATCTATATAACTACACTCTGCTCTCATGTCTGGCACGTTAAGACCAGCCCAGCACACAGATGCATTAAAAACAAGAATGCAGCACCTTTTGGTGTCCGATGGTCTTTGAAAATTCCAACGCAAGGTCGATCCCCATCTATGTCAGCTCTAGAGCTACATTCAGCAAACACCGAGCACTTCCTGCATGCCAGTCACCGCAACGGGCTGGGGGACACAGCAACGGCTAGGACTGTCCTCGTCTCTGCGGTGTCTAGTTACATCTCGAGCCAGAGCTAGCAAAACGGTGAGACCCGCGGAGCTCAGCGCGGAGCAGGTGAGCGCACCAGCGAAGGGGGTGTTGCGTTAGCCCCAGCAATGACAACAATAACAACTGGCACTTAGGCACCACTTACTATGCCAGGCAGTGTCCCAAAGCACTTTAAGTCATTTAATTAGGCCATTCAATACTTATAACTACCAGGAGATGAATTCTAGTTAGTATCCCAGTCTTACAAATGAGAGAACTGAGGCACAGAAAAGTTAAGTAACTTGCTCAAAGTCACACAGCTAGTAAGCGCAATGCCAGGACTTGGATCAGGAAGTCTGGCTCCAGAGTCTGCTCTGACTACTAGATCAGGCTAACTCTAAATGTGGCAGGTCCAAGGATGACCCCTGAGCCAAATCCTATTTTTAGAAAGGTCCTGATCAACAAGTCCCATTTAAAAGGCTCAAGGAATGAATTACTTCTCCCAGTCCAGAGTCCTAGGGAGCTGGAAGAACAGACGCGATCTGACTCTGCCGTCGAGAAGGAAGTCTTCACGCCTCAGGAAGGCACTCTTGCAGGCAAACGACGCCATCGGGCAATCTTCCTTTACGTAAAACTAAACCCGTCCTCTGGTAAATTAAGGTTATTGACTTTTACCCTTTTCCTTTTCTTGGGCCCTGAAAAGATGAAGTTTTTGATTCTGTACTGATAATATAAAAAGGTAAATAAAAAACTTAAATATTTACAAAAATCACAGTTTTCTAGAATAAAAGCTCCCCCATTGAACGCTTTTTTTACTATTTCTAATTTATTATGTCTGCAACCCTTCCTTTTCTTTCTGACTCAGAATGTCATCTACATTTAGGGGTCACTGGGACCTGTTTCAGTACTGTAAATCGCACTGTGCTTGAAGGGACCGTTCTATTCAATATCCTGCCCATTCGTGAACTGAAAAGTACCAAAACTAAATGATAATTTTTAAATGTCCTATGAGGTTAGTCAGATTTGTTTAAAATGAGGAATCTTTCTATGTAGGCAACAAAATCACGACATGGAAACAGGAAGAATTTGGGTGCGAATGTGAGGCCCCGACTACCCAGAGATCACGAGGACCCTCGGGGCTTTGCGGCCACATCGCGCCACCATGACAGACAGAAGCCAATGGCGGGGGAGCGGGGCCACCTTCTTCAAAGGCCCGACGGCACCTTGCACGTGGATAGGGGAGACATGGCCCTGTCTGGATTCAAAGTGACCTTAATCGAGTCTGAGTCTCAGCAATAGCAAATACACACATTAGGAAAGCAACAACTCACAGTGAAATAGAGTGGCAGTAACGAAAACGTCCCCAGTGTTCACAGAAGGAATGACTTTCTGGCAGAAACGCACCTAATTTTGGTTAAACAAATCAAACTGATTTTTAAAAAAAAAACTTGGTCAGAAATGGTAATACTAAAAATACCTTTACAGTTTTTTTTCTTCTGTAATGTACCTTACAGAAAAAATTCCTGATCAGTCTATCACACTAGTCCTCTGACAGGCAGGAGTCCTGGCCAAGTTGGCCACGAGGTGGCAATTTGGTCGCACACACTCTTCTAGGTGATTTTCAGCTCAACTAACAAGACAGCAAATGGTAAGTGAACCTTGATCAAATTCTAGCTGAATGACTTGTAAGTCTCAGGCTATGGATTCTCTCTGCTGTCAATACGTCTAGAACATTCCAGCTCTAGGCCCCCTCAACAGTTGGGAGACCCAGGTGCCCCCCGCCTGCTCCCTGAGAGTGACACTTAAGTCACACAACTGCACAGTTCTCAGACGTCGTCTCGTGGAATTGCCGGGGCCCAATCTACGCTACACACTTCAGCCCTCAGTGCCACACTCAGGAGGCTTAAAATACCTGCACTCCACAGGTACTGTGATTTGCTTCATCTAGATTTTTAACTGGACTTCAATTCACTTTTTTAATAAGTTACCTCTAAGTAACAGTATCTATAAAACCACAGGTCTGATATGCTAAAGGTTTTAAATTAAACATTGTGTAGGTAAGTATATTATTAAAAATCACAGAATAAAATTAAATTTCAAAACAATCTTTAATATTATTTATAAAATGTAAAGAAAATGCTCCTGTTGTTGCCCATGTCAAAGAACCGTTTGCTATCGCATTTAGTTTCAGCCAGTTACGCGAGGAAAACATGATTCACGGACGTACGTGACAGCGTGCCTGAAACCAGACACGGTCGATGCGTACTGCACAACATCCGCCTGCACAGCAGTGGGTGAGAAGCTCCGCAGACCCACTCCCCAGAAAACATGGTAGTTGGTGAAAACTGTAAAAAAAGTAACCATTTTAAAAGTCTCCTGAAAGTGTCCAAGGAGATACAGCAGATTAACAAACATCTCCTATTCAAGACAGTCCCCTGCGTCTCTGTAAGAACAATGGGCTGTGTGGCACCAGGCCACAGCCTGCTCCCTCCCCTCTCCCTAGGCCAGCAGGAGGAAGCTCCGCTCTGGCTGGGTGTGGCAGAAACATGCCTTCCTCTCCCCCAGCTCCCAGCCACGGTGAGGGCAAATCCACAGGAGGGGCAGGCATCCGTCCGCAGGGTCCCTGTCCACTCGGCCTCCCTGGCTCCACCCCGCTCTTCCTTGCCCCGCTCAGGGCAGAAGCTCCACCCGCCCTCAGCCCAGTGTGTCCACAGCAAGAGAGGCAAGGTACGAAGACCAGAGGCTTCTGTCCCTACCCAGCCGAGGGTGGGGGTCACTCTGAGAGCAGTGGGCCAATGTCTCCAGCCCAGCTCTGGAGTAGTGACTGAGAGATTTCACCCAGTGGGAGAGACAGGCCATAAGAACCAAGAGCTCTGAAGCTCTCTCCAAAGAAAATGACTTTATTTAGCACAGCATAGAGGGAAGCTCAAGTGTAAGGGTTCTTGCAAAAACAGCAGAAGTTTTGGTAGTAAGCAACTGAGAGGAGGCTGGTAGCTCCCGAAAGCAACAATCACACCAGCTATTTTTACAGAGAATCAGGGAAGAGACAGTCAAGAAGAGCCCTCCGGCCGGGCGCGGTGGCTCACGCCTGTAATCCTAGCTCTCTGGGAGGCCGAGGCGGGTGGATTGTTTGAGCTCAGGAGTTCGAGACCAGCCTGAGCAAGAGCGAGATCCCGTCTCTACCAAAAATAGAAGGAAATTAATTGGACAGCTAAAAATATATAGAAAAAAATTAGCCAGGCATGGTGGCGCATGCCTGTAGTCCCAGCTACTCGGGAGGCGGAGGCAGGAGGATCGCTTGAGCCCAGGAGTTTGAGGTTGCTGTGAGCTAGGCTGACGCCATGGCACTCTAGCCCGGGCAACACATTTTGACTCTTTATCAAAAAAAAAAAAAAAAAAAAAAGAAGAGCCCTCCTAGGGTCAGAACGAACCTCAAAGGCTAGCCTCAAAAACTACCTCTGCAAAGGGGCCTGAATTTAATTGGATCAGACTCTGCAGCAATTTATGCCTCAGGTATAGC